>VYZX01016173.1:39021-158418 GCA_013401335.1 Brachypteracias leptosomus | reverse complement strand
AACTGCCAGAGCAGAACAAGGCTGAGGAGACATGGGGTGAACCATCTTTCTTGGTAGCTTAGAAATTGCCAGACTCTTGTCAGTGGTGCCCAGGGACAGGCCAAGGGGCAGTGGGCACCAACTGGAACCCAGGAGGAGAAAGTTGTTTGGGGTGAGGGTGTTGGAGCCTGGCCCAGGCTGCCCAGAGAGGTTGTGGAGTCTCCTTGTCTGGAGAGATTCCAAAGGGGCCTGGACACGCTGCTGGGCCCCCTGCTCTGGGGGAGCTGCTGGAGCACAGGGTTGGACCAGAGCATCTCCAGATCATTCAGCCCCACCATGCTGGCATTCAGTGAAACGCAGGCAGCCAAAATCAGCAGCCAGTGCTGAACATCACATCTTCACAACCACCAGGGTCTCAGGGGGTTAATGATGATGGTCCCAGGCTGTAGAACATGCTCACCACGAAGCTGCCCAAGCCACCTGCTTTCCACCAGCAAGCACACAGAGTTATCTAGCCACCAAGAGCCTGTGTAGAGCTTTTGTCATCACCTCTTCCACCCAAGAGCTGCTCCAGAGCTGACGTGGGCACTTCACCAGCCCCAACACTCCCAGGGAGAAAGCAGTAGCTCCAGCCACACTCAGAGCTGCATTTTTGAGGCCCAGAGGTTCACTGCTGTCAGGTTCTGCTCTTCAAGCTCTCTCAGCATCTCACTCAAGGGGTAAAATGAAGCAATTTGGACTTTTAGCAAGTCCAGCATCTGCCAGAGGGTTGGTTTTGGGAGCGAGCAGTTGCCATGTCAATAATTTACAGCAAGAAGAGGTGCTAGGGAGGGATTGAGGCACCAGTCCAGCTGTCAGGAGGTGATGGAGATGCCCCTGGTCTGGCCAGGAGACACCCACCATCAGAGAGAGGGTGACAGGAGTGTTATCCCCCCCAGCACACAGCAGGGACACCCACACTGCCACAGCCACGAGCAGCAAAGGGAAATGAGAGCTGACACAAAGCAAGCCTGTGAGTGCTCCTGACAGCCCAGGGTGAGCCAGGGGAGAGCAGGCAGGAGCTATTTCCAGGCACAATTTGGGGGGCAGAGGAGCAGAAAGAGGCTTTTGCTAAGAATTCAGGCCCTCCCCACAATCCCAATTTAGTGTTTTAACTAAAATGTGCCTGGTGGCAGCACAAATGGAAGGAATAATTAAAAACCCCCAATCAGAAAAGGTTTCTCACAATTAGCTCAGACCTCAGGAGCTCCTCCCACCTCCCCACACACTCTGGAATCTTAGTGGAGCTCCAGACCAGCAGAGGGGCTGGAAACCCTCTTATCTTTGTGGATGCTGCTGCCTCATCTCGTTAAGGTTGGCACCTGTCTGTGGCTGGCAGCACGAACCTGGGGATGCTCGACTGGCTGCCAGGAGGGGAAATAACTTGAGGAAAGGGAGGGAGCAGGAATTCTGCTATCAGAGCCAGCCAGGAGCTGCTGGAGATATCCCGAGACGTGCTGCTGAGGACTTGCTGCTGGTGGCCTCCAAACCCCTGCGAGGAGATGAGGAGAAGGTGAGTGTGGGAGCTGGGTCCTCACCAACACTGCTGCAGGGGCCAGAGGAGCAGAGGAGCGTGCGAGGAGGGGATGGAGAAGTCACATCACATTAAGAGGCAAACAAAGCAGCTTCATGCACAGTGAGGCAGGTGCCTCTTTCCCTCCTCTACTCTACCTTGAGGCAGAGAGGGAGGAAAGGAGCCTCCTTCTGTATCTCAGGGTTTCTGGTGGCCACCCTGGTGCCTCCTGCCCCATGTAGATAATCCAGACCTAATAAACCCCTATCCAAGTGCTTCCTCGTTGACACACACAACTCTGTGTTTTAGGAAAACTCTTTAGTTTTCCCAGTGGTTTTCATCTCAAAGGGTCTTTATGTAAAGCAGGAGCTGCACCCACCATGGCCATGAAAGTTATGGCTGCAAACAGCAGGTTGGCCCAGGATGCAAGAAGGAAACTCCTTAATTACCCCCAGAGAGGACTCAACCCCCAAGGGACATTTGTGTCACCACTCCCTGCCTCTGTCCCTGCTATGAGGCTGCCACAGCCTGTTTATCACACTATGGCCAGAGCTTCTGCCTCTCTGAGACCCCAGGGACCAGCTCTAGCAGGTCAGTAGCTCATTTTGCCCCAAAGATCAAAGCTTCCCACTGAACAGCCCCAGGAAAACCCCATGTAGGCCCCTCAGCCAAGGGACACTCACCTAGAAGAGCTTCTCGTAGCACTTGTCGCAGTGGACGATGTCCCGGTGGATGAATATTTTATCCAGAAGATCTCCCATGGCTTTGTGGCAAATTCCACACTGCCAAAGGGAAAAGAGCAGTGGCTGGAGAGTGGGGAGGGGGCAGGGAAAGGAGCAGTCTCTGTGTCCCTTTGTCAAGGGTCCCCTGAGGCTTCTACCTCAGACAAATCCCACTGCAGGCTCCCTCCTCCCACACTCAGCAGTTCCACTGCCTTGTAAACCTCCCAAGGGTTAAGAGATTCTGCCACAAGGACAAGGGTGTGAAGAGAGAGGGTGCTGCTACTCCATCAGATGCCAAGAAAAAGTTCTCCTTATCTAACATGCCTTTATTTGAGGAGCTGGAGAACTTTTGGGGACAGAACCAACACCTGCAACTGCAGGAATTCTGTGGACACAAGCACCTGGCACATGCTACAGACATTACTCCGAAAGGCTGAGGGCAGAGTTTGCCCCAAGGTTCCTCCTCCCACCACCCATGTCCCAGGCAGAGCTCAGTTACCCTGAAGCAGTATTCGTGGCAGTGGATGTTGAGATGCTCTATGATGATCCTGGGGCAGTCTCGGATCTCCCGGCTGCAGTAGCTGCAAAGAGGTTCACTGGGCCTGTGGAGGAACAGGAGGGTGAGTCCTTCCCTAGCACAAGCTGCTTCCAGCTCTTCTGGGTAGGTTTTTGAAGCCCCCCAAGCTGTCCTACCTCTGCAGGGGAGCACTGGACAGAAAGCTGTGGTGGCCATAGCTGGTTCTCTCCAAATCAGTCAAATCAAGGCTGCCACTGGAGAGGGAAGGAAATGTCAGCACTTAGTGGTGTTTGGGAAGAGCATCTCAGGTGGAACCTAAAATCCCAGGAGCAACGAGAGCCACGGCTGCCCATGGGCCCAGAGCATGCAGGTGAGATCTCACCAGAGCAGAGTCACTCTGGGTCCCCAAAGCCCAAGTCTTGGCCCCCCCAGTGCAATAATCACCCTGGGGCTAATTAGTTCTGAAGCCACCCCTGTCCCAGCTCGCTTGGCATGTGCTGGGTGGCCAAGCATGTAGGTGTGTGGACATGTGGCTGTCCCCAGACCCTCCTCCTACCTGCCATAGCGTGGGGAGGCTGAGAACCCCCCCGTGTTCACGTACTCCTTCACAAAGAGGACCCCTTTCCTAGGGAGGAGAAGGATTTGCATCAGAAAGGGCTGGAGCAGGATGCTGCTGGTCTGGAACACACACTGTAGCTAAATAACACCCTCATATACCCCTCTAATTAACCCAGCGAAACAAATCAAGTTAATTAAGAAGAAAGGGATGGGCCACACAACTCTCTCATCCAGTTATCCCCTGTTTTGCAAGGATAAGTCCTTTTCCAATCCTGTCAGGATTATACACACACAATAAGCCTCGGGAGAGCTCGTGGTGCTGCCCGGGGAGGTGCCAACCCAGCTGGCAGAGCCCTCCCCACAGCCCCCACCTTGGCACTGGGCACCTCCAGCCTTTCCTGGCACATCTGGGGGATGATGGTGCTCAGAGCTGACCTTGCTTGGGTATTCCTCCCTCTTTAAACCCTGATTTCACAGTGCTGTGCCCCCATCTGTCTGTCTGTCCAGAGCTCTGTCTGGGATCAGCCTCCAGCTACAGAGTGTTATGGAAAACTCATGATTTTGCCACGCTCAAGAGAAAAGCCCCAACTCCTGCAGTGAGGTACCTCGTGCTCCCACAAAGGGCACCTGGAGAGAAGTTCTCAGCCCATCCCTCCCTTCTGGGCGGCTCTGGCCACCATGACAACGTCTGTGCTTAGCCAGGAGTGGCTGAGAAGCATCCCAAGGAGCAGATGTTCCAAGCAGCAGAGCCTGGCTTGTCTCCAGCAAGGGGTGGGGGGATCAGGCAGCTCCTTACCCAGCAGAGCTGGAGTCAGGCTGGTAGGCAGAGGCTGCTGGGCTGCCGTGTGGGGAGGTGCCCATCGGGCCACAGATCCTCTCAGTGGAGCTTGAGAGGAGCCTGGTGAGACAGAGAGACACCCGTGGGCACTGGGAACAGCAGCCAAGAGGAAAGCCCCACCACACTGTGGGAAGGTGCAATATTCAGGCCCTTCATCATCCAGATTAACTCATCAGATCAAAAAAAGCTCTTTCCTTTCCCTTTTTCCACCTGCACCTCACAGTCCTGCTGCCCTGGGGAAGGGATCTGGAAGAGTCTCGTTCACAGAAAGATCAAACAAGATCTTCAAATAAATACAGACCTGAAGTGACCCATGAGTGGATCTCCTGAATGAGGGGAGCAGCCCACTGGGGTGGTGGGAGAGGAGGAGATGGGGACACACTGGCCAAAGTCCAACTTAACTATCCCCAGTGTAACTGTCCTCAACTGAGTCCTTTCCAAAGCTGCAGAAGGGAGGAGGTGGCAAAACTACAGCTACTAAAATGCCCTTGGGAAGCAGCTCAGCCTGGAGGGCTTGTCTGGCAGGGATGGAGCTGATCTCACCTGGCACCACTTCCAGCCTCTCCAAGGGTCTCGTGTCTCCTGCTCACTCCAGCAACACACTCCCCTCTGCAGACCCAACACTCACACCCACACTGAGCACCAGCCTGGCTGTGGAGGGACTGGTGCTGCAGAGAGCCCAGGTCATGGTGTTCCATGTTGGATACCTCCTACCCCTTCCAACAGCCTTGTTCTGGGACCAGCTCAGCCACCTCAGCACTGGCATTCTGGAGACAGGGATCCTCTCTCTGCATCTCCCTTTGGTTTTAGCTCCCTCTTCCTCTGTACCCTCTGCAAAGGCCAATTTCTGGTCCAGGAGGGTAGCCAGGAACCAGCCCTTTATTCTCCTGGCACCTCACATGGTGAGAAGTCTCCAGAGCTGGTCCAGGAGTGGTTTAAGGGTAGTTCTGTGCCTCCAGCCCACACATCCACTGCCTGGAAACCACTCCTGTCTCTCTCAGCCCTGGGCTTTGCTCCCAGCTGCTCTTCCCCAGCACTTCCCGGGAGGTTTCCCTCTTCCCCAGCACTTCCCGGGAGGTTTCCCTCTTCCCCAGCACTTCCAGGGAGGTTTCCCTCTTCCCCAGCACTTCCAGGGAGGTTTCCCTCTTCCCCAGCACTTCCAGGGAGGTTTCCCTCACCACCACCAAGCCCACCCCTTTACCTGGTGCTGTTATAGTTTAAGCTGTCCATGTAGAAGGGCACCCTGTGGCTTCTCTGGGACATGGACACGCTGGTGTCTCTGGGGAGGGAGTCATAGCTAGGGAAGGAAGCGAGACAATCTCAAGCCCTGCCCTTGAGCACCTGAGGGATTCTCCTCCATGGTCTCCCTGCTCAGCATCAAAAAATCACCCACACACCACGACCAGCCACACAAGCAGCTCCTCCCTGCACACCCTGGGATCCAGGGAATCCACAGGAAGGGTCAGGGTGCTGTAGATCCTCAGTGTCACAGTTGGGTGCTCTTTGGGCTGAGAAATGTGGATTTCTTACCGTCCAGCCATGGGGTTAAACTCAGGGTGTCCCCAGGCACTGCTGCTGTCGTATCTGCTGCTCCTGGGGCTGCTCCTCCCTTCATAAACATCGGGGGCAGGCCTGGCAAGGAAGCACAAAGCCCCAGTTACATTGTACTGGGAGCCACTGGAGTCCCCACGTTGGCTAATTAACCTTTTGTCCCAGTGGTCAGTGTCCCTGGAGGGGTTTCCAAGCCCTGGAGATGTGGTGCTGAGGGACAGGGGTTAGTGGTGCCCTGGCAGGGATGGGGGAACTCTTAGACTTGATCCTAAAGGTCTTCTCCAACTAACCCAACCCTGATTCTATTCTGTACCTTCACCCTTGTTTCCTCATCACCAGGATGGCTTTAACCTGTGGCAGAGCTCAGGCTGCTCCAACAAACCAGCTGGTAGCTCCTGGTCCTCTCCTCCCAGGTGCCCTGGGGCACAGATTATGTTCATGCTGTGGAGCAGCACTTGGATCCCCACTAAAGCTTCAGGCAAGTGTGGAACTGAATGTTAAACAATGCTGAAAATCACCAGGAATCAATGCTGGGCTGGAGGGAGGGAGCAGGAGGGGATAAACTCAGCCTAAGATGTGACAAAACCCCCCCCCTGGGCACACATTTGGTCTGGGATGGAAACCCAGGGGCAGGGATGAGCAGGAGGCTCTCGTGCAGCATCCCCCTGAGCTGGGGGGGATATCAGGTTATAAAGTACAATAAAGCTCTGTCCCATTTCTTCCTAGTCCTCCCCAGAAGCAAATGAGAGATTTGTGACAGCAACTTTCTGAGAAAAATGCTAAAGAGGTGAAGGCTACGTTCAGATCACACAAATGTAGGAATATATAAATAGTATATTTATAGTATAAACATATTAAATATATATAAACAGTAGGAATAATAACATATAAATATATATAAATAACATATATAAGTATATATAAATTACATATAGTAATAATATATGTGTATATAAATATATATAAATAGTATATTTATATCTATAACTTGATTCTCATCTCACCAAGGACATCAGGAATAAAGACCAGAGAGCTCCTGAGTCCCCTCCATGGCTAGAGAGTAGAAGCAGATGTGGTCTCTACACATCTGTCAGGTTTCTGAGCATGGTGTAGGTGCTCTAGGTACAACCAAGACCTCTCCAGTGCCACAGAGCAGCTCAGATCTCCTGAATCCCTTCTGCAGCTCCAAAAATGATCTTGTTCCATGTGTTGTGAGACAAAAAAATCCTGTCCTTGCTTCGTGATGTGGTGATGGGACAACATCTGCCCAATATTTCCGTGCCAGCAGCTCTCCCCATCTCCCCATCCCATCCCCAAGCTCCTACCTCCTGGTGAAGACCTGGCTGTCCACGTAGGCTGGGATCCTGTGGCTGGGAGCTGCCAAGCTGCTGCTGAAGGGCTGGGGGTCCATGTACAGTGATGGGGGCTGCTCGTAGGCACCAAGAGCACCCCCAGAGCTGAGGTGAGACCTGCTGGAGAATCAGAGCCATTAAGCCAGAGACATTTGCCAGGACCAGCTCACACAAGTGCCCAGAATTTGCCTCTTTCTCCAGAAAGGAGGGAAAACCTGGGACATCACCCTGTTAACAGGTTCTTGTGGTCAGGGGGAACAGCAGAGGTGGGTCCTGCTGCTCCTCACACACACGAGCTCAACTCCCAGTGCTGGGAAATGCTGCAAGATTCAGCAATTGCCTCAGTTAATTTGTTAAATGGAATGAAATATGAACAACTGTATGTGGGTGTCACTGCACTGGTGTGGGCAGCAGGACAGGGCAGGGATTGTCCACCTGGACTGGGACCTGGGGAGGCTGCACCTTGAATTCTGGGGTGAATTTTGGGCCCCTCACTCCCAGAAGGACCTTGAGGGGCTGGAGCGTGTCCAGAGAAGGGCAACGGAGCTGGGGAAGGGTCCAGAGCAGGAGTGTGGTGAGGAGCAGCTGAGGGAGCTGGGGGGGGTGAGAGGGAGCAAAGGAGGCTCAGGGGAGACCTTCTGATGGGGAGATCCAAAGGGACAGTCCCACTGTACCTGGGTGTCACTGGGCTGGCCTCACTGTGCCTCCAGCCCCCCGGGCTCTCCTGGTGACTCTCTGTGGTGGGGGGGGTTTGTCCTTCATGAGCTGCAGTGATCCTGCCCAGGGAGGAAAGAGCCTGTTTAGTGCTTGTGTCTGAGCCTGCCCACCACGGTCAAAGGCAGGAGCACCATGAGCACTGGTTTGAGTTCACCAGCCAAGAAATGAGCATTTCTGAAGGCTGCAAAGAGGGAGAACCCAAGATGAGCAGGACAGGAGTGGTGTCCACACCTGGTCCCCTCACTCCATACCTCTCCTGGCTCAGCTCTTGGGGCCCTGGGGCAGGGATGCTGCTTTCTCTAGGTGGAGAGCTGGACCTGCCAAGACAGGAGAGCTTTAGAGCCTGCACAAGGGTCACAGGGCATGGGATTACTGGAGGGGGTGGATGCAGCCCCTGGTGAGTCTCCTGCTGCAAGGAGAGCACGATATCCCTGTGTGGGAACATGACACTGAGATGGGGAAAAAAAACAACAGATCTCTTCAAAAATAAGGCTGAAAGGATAGAAAAATAAAGCTCCTGCTGAGCATCAGTTACCTGCTTACTCTCTCCAAAGAGAGATTTTAACTGTGGCCACTTAGTTATGGCCATTATGGGTTACCCAGGAATTGTCATGCATGAAATATTTTTTATCATGTATGTGTTGGGAGACACACAAGGAATGAACCCTCATCCTGCAGGAAAATGCAGGGGGAAATCACCCAATTCCTCACCTGGTCATGCTGGGATCATCCTCAGAATATTCCTTCAGCCTGGGGGGCTCTGGGTGGACGTCATGGTCAGGAGGTTCTTGTCCCTTCTCAGTGTGGTTGGTTGAGTCCAAAAACCTAAAATAAAGACCTGTGCTTAAGGCAGTGGAGAAAAAAACCCACTCTGGGGTGCACTGAGATCCATTCCCTGGACAGGAGCCTTCAGGCAGGGAGCAGGAGACACTGTCTGGCCAGAGCTACTCCAAAGCAGAGCCCTGGGGGCAGATGTGATGGGAGCCAAGCTGAGGAGCTGCTCTGAGGCCTCACTCACAGCAGGAACACAGTGAGACATGAGGAATTATGAAGGTGATGCTGAGGTGAGTCCCACCAACCACTTACCCTTCTTGGCTCAGCTCTGGTTTAGAGCTGGAGGCCCCTGTGCCCTCGTGCCCCCCTTCTCCAGGGGTGCTGCCCTCTTGGAAGTCTTGGGAAGACCTGGCAAAGGAAAAGGAACCTGCTGGTGGCTGCCAGGAGCAAACAAACTCCTGCAAGCTCAGCTCAATGCACACCAAGAAAGTCACTGAGGCTTTGGTGGGGACATCTTCATGCACTGGAATCAGCTCTTTATCAGTCCAGGCTCTGGTTTATCTAGAGAAACAATCCCAGACTGGTTTGGGTTGAAGGGACCTTTAAAGCCCATCTGGTCCAACCCCCTGCAGGAGCAGGGACATCTGCAGCTAGAGCAGGTTGCTCCAACCTCCCCTGCAATGGTTCCAGGGATGGGGCAGCCACCACCTCTCTGGGCAACCTGGGACAGGCTCTCACCCCCCTCAGCACCAACAATTTCTCCCTTCTCTTTGCTCTAAATCTCCCTCTTTTAGTTTCAAACCATCCCCCCTTGTCCTGTCCCAACAGGCCCTGCTCAAAAGTGCCTCCCCATCTTTCTGACAGGCCCCTTGAAGTCCTGCAAGGCCCCCAGAAGGTCTCCCTGGAGCCTTCTCTCCAGCTGAACCACCCCCACCCTGGGTTACCCCCCCAGGTCCTTACATGGCTCTGTAGGGTTTGCTGTACACTGGGACCTCAGGGCTCAGGTACCTGCCCTCCTGGCTGCTGCTGCTGCTCCTCTCCTCGTAGCCCAGGACAGACCTGGCCAGAGAAAGGTTTGTCACACCTTCAACAACTGACAGTGAATCCTTGTGCTGCTGAGCTGGGCAGGGCTTGTGGCACCTCTGCCACCCACTGCCCTGCACCAGGACCTTTCTCTGGGGACCATATTTAGACCCCAGCTGCCTCTCAGGGCACCTCTGCAGCTTCTCAGCACCTCAAGCTGCCTCTCAGGGCACCTCTGCAGCTTCTCACTGGATTATCAGTGAAGAGGAGGTAGTGACTGAACCCCACCAAGAACCAAGAGGAGGCAGAAAGATCTGGGCAGCTTGGCTGCTACCAAAGGATTTGAAGGAAGGACAACACAACTCTCAGCTTATTTTCCAAGCTGCACTTTAAACCCCAGCACAGTTGGGACAAAAGCTGGGAAAAGCTTCTTTCTGTGCCTGCCCATTCAGATTTCCCTAAATCCTCAGTATTACTCTTACACCCAACTAGATTTACCCCATTCTCACCCTTTAAAGGAATATTCTGTGTCCACGAGGTGCACGGGGGCTCTTGAAGGTGGAGGAGAGGGGACATCAGCCTGCAAGCTGGGCCTGGCAAAGGAAGGAAGGAATCTACAGCTTGGTAACTTGCCAAAGGCTCTGAGGGGGACTTGCATGAAATCACAGCACTGCACTTTGAAAAACAGAGTCAGCTTCTCAGAGAGCTGATTTTCCTCCAGAAAAAGCATTTTCACTCTCTCACCAAGAAGAACGAGGCTGCCAGTGGAGCTGAATCACTCTGGGGATGATGTTCTGTCTTGGGATTCACCCCATCCCACCAGCAGCCCTGTGATGATCCTCCTCACCCCAGCTGGGAGGGCTGAAGGCATCATCTTCTCACCTCAAGCCCTTTTTTAAGCCAATACATGGAGCCAAGCCCCAAAATAATGGGCTGAAGTAGGGGAAGAAAGCCTCCTGAGGGAGATCAGTGTGTGTGGTGCCAACAGCAGCAATTCCTCCCTGACTGATGGAGACACTTCTGAGGTCAGTGCTAAAAGCCCTGATAAAACTGCTCTATCTGCTGCTGTAGAAAGTTGCTGTGAACCATGAACAGGGGATGCTGCTCCTGCTCTTCAGCCACCCAGGATTTTCTGCTCCAATTTGGATTCTGCCCCCTGGAGCAGCTCTGGGAGCCCCAGCCCCAGCTCCTGACCTTGCAGGCTCAGACTTGGCATCATCCAGGTAGTGGGAGGTCCCATAGGGGTGGTGCAGCTGGTCTGGGGCATCTGCAGGTCTGTCCCAGCAACCAGAGTCAGGCCTGGCAAGAGAGGGAGATTCAGGGGGCACAACAGAAGGAAGCAAGAAGGAAAAACATCAACCATGAGATTTTCCAGTCTCCAACAACATCTTTTACTTCCTTTTCCTCCTCCCTGCAGCAGCCCCTGAAGGGCAGAGACCTACATCCAACCATCTCATACCAGAGCAAGAAGCAGTAGCTCTATTTTGAGCTGGTGGATCAGGGCCAACCCCCCTTTGCAAGTGCTGCTCCCTTTGTTAGGGTGGGAGAAGCCCCCCCCCACTCTAAAAATCAAGGAGAAAAGGTGAATTTCAGGTTGTTGATGGGTTTACACTCACCTTGGTGGGTGAAATCCATTGTTGGCTGCTGTGTGGTCAGGAGAACTGCAAAGGAGAGACAGCAGCTTTAGGAAGCAGCTTTGGTTTGGGTAATAAGAGAGACAAGGGAACCCCTGGAACCTCCCTGAGGGGCTCCTCAGTGTGTTTCTACAGCTAAAACAGCAACAAACTTGAGCTGTGGGTTTCCACCAGTAAATGCCCATGGGGAGTTCCCAGTTTATGACCTGCACAAGGCTCAGGCCAGTGAAGAGATTGCCCATTATCCAACTGTACCTTCCATTAGTGGAAGCCAGGGCTGCTGCAGGGCCCAGGTCATCCTGAGACTTTGCCTCTGGAGCTTTGTCACTAGGGAAAGGAGAATTCCAGTGAGATGTGGCTGGAGAACACACGTTGCATCACCTGAGAGCAGCCTCCAGTGAGCCATGGGGAGCCCAAAATGGGGCTAACTCAGGGTATTGAGATGGGAAGGGGCAACCTTGAGCACAGCAGCCTGGCTGCAGCTCCTGGGGACTGGGAATCAACAAATCCCAGCATAGTGGGGCTGGAAGGGACCTCTAGAGGTGATCTGGTCCTGCCCCTGGGCACCACTGACAAGAGTCTGGCCCCATCTTCCTGCCCCCCACCCTTTAGATATTGATGAACATTGATCAGATCCCCTCTGAGGCTTCTCCTCCCCTCTGCTCACAGGTCAAAAGGTCTCATTTCAGGACCTCCCCCTATTTTTTGCCCCCCCAGACCCCTCAGGCCACGTGTGTGTCTCCTCCTTCCCCTGCCAATTCCTCCCTCTCCAGTCCTAGGTGGCTCCAGTAATGAGACATCCCCTAATTTCCCTGGGCTGCTGCCTCACAACGAGGAGCAGGGACATGACCTGAGCACAATGAGGGTGTTGTCCTTGGCCTGGCCCTGCAGGGACACACAAGGGTATTTATGGCCTCAGCTGCAGGACCATGACAACCCTCCAGCTTTACCTTTCCTCAAGCACCCCAGGCTTTGAGATGCTGCTTTGGGAACCTTTTTAAGCTTTCTCTTCACTGCTGGAGGTGGAGAGTGAGTTGGAATTAACTGTAAGTGCTGCAGAAACAAGTCAAGTCTTCTACAGCTGCTTAAGCACCAGAGTGAAAGGTGAGGCCACGTCCCACTGCCTACAGCAGCCCAGACACAGCCCAAGCCCAGCAGGACAGCACCAGGACAGGGGGTGATGGTTTAACCAGCCTTTCTCATCTCCTTACCCATCCCCGTGCTGGGGGGCAGCTCCAGAGGAGGATTTCCCAGCTGGGGTCTGGCCATTCTCTCCATTCCTGCAGGCAAACCAGTCAGAGTGAGCAGGTGGGGAGAGCAGGGGACACAACGTGAGGCACAGGAGATGTACAACAAGGTGCAGGGGTGGGATTGCACCATGCCCAGGACAACCAGCGTGTCTGGGAAGACACCACCAAGCGGAGCAGCCCCTGCTGAGCCCTCAGAGCTGCAGGGTCAAGGGTTCTACCTGATTGCAGCAGCAGGGGAGGTGCCCTCTGAGGTGTCCCCCAAGGACGTGGTGCTTTGGCTCCTACTGCCTGTTTCAGGGCTGCAAGAGAAGGCAAAGAAAGGAGGTGTCACCCCTGAACAAACCAGCTCCCACTGCAGCTGCCCAGAAATCTCCCGTGAAGGAATGAGAAGGGAAAACATCAATATTTCCAATCCATTCACTCATAAAATCACTTTATCAGAAGGAAATTTTAAATTAAACCCACTGACATCACATGGGATCTTCTGACAAAGACACAGAATAAAACCAGCAGAACAAGGTCAGGGACCAAAGTGCTGTTTGCAGCACTGGGGAAAAGAATTTCAACCATTTTTACACCATAATCATGAGTTCAGTCCCAGTTGGAAGCAAATGAGAATTATTCCCCTACAGGTAACTGGTGACAATGAGTCACAGAATCAGAACAGGTTGGGAGGGACCTCTGGAGATCATCTCACCCATCCCCCTGCAAATCAGGGTCACCCAGGAACCAGGTGGGGTCTGAAGGTCTCCAGAGAAGGAGTTGAGTGTGTTTGGGTTCCTCCCTTTCAGGTTCTGAGCCCTCCTGTCAGGACACTGTCAGGTCCTTGCAGGACATAACATGGATCTCAGACACAAAAAGCTTTTTCCAGCAGCATCTAAGAGAAGCCTCCCATGTACAAGGCTGACAAATCTGCTTCATCCCAACCTCCTGGAGAGATGCTCATGGTCCTACAGCTGCAGCAGATGTCCAGGACACCCTGCAGCACTCACCTGGGGGGACAGGCTGCTCTGCTCTGTGGCTCATCCCAAGAAGACCCAGTGGTGGTTTTTCTCAGCCCATTGCTACTGAAAAAACACCCAAAGAAGTAACAAAGCATTAAAGGCAGGAGGTTTTTTAGGTGCCTTCTCCTCTGGGGACAGTGAGGTCAAACTCTGCTGTGCAGACTCACAGAGGTGGTTGTTCCCATGTCACTGGTGTGACCAGGACCTCCCTTTCTGCTGAAATTCTGCTGAAATTTAGAAATTCTTCTTGAGAATTCTCTTTAGAAACTGCCTTTTTCCTGTGTGGTGCTTCTGGGGGTCAGGGAGGTGCTGGACAAAGGTTGGACTTGCTGATCCTGGAGGTTTTTCCCACCCTAAATGACTCTAAGGTTCTATTTAATGAAGCTGGAGCTGTTTCTATCCCTGGTGCCTGAGTTTGCACTAAACCCCAAACACACAGATGAAAGCTCTGAGCACTCACAACATTGATTTCCCCAGGGGGGGGGGAACCTGCCTCCCAGCCCTGCCACAAACCTGCACCAGCACTGCACAGGATCCCTGCCAGAACCCACAGGCAGCTCCTGCATCCTGGAAATAAAGCATTTGGGGCTGAAAGGCCCCATTTACTGGGCTCCCTGCTGGGCCCAGAGTGGCAGAGAAGCTAATAATGGTGCTGCCTGGCATCCAGCCACCCCTCAGAGCAGGAGCAGGGACCTGAATCCCAAATTAAAGGGATCTGCTTGGAAACAGAGAGGGATTCTCCTGCCTAGGGCAGATATTTCCACTTCAGCCAGACATTTGTTCATCCTGGTCTCACATCTCACACTGCTCCTGACCAGTGTGGACTGAGGGAGGGGGTCACTGCTGCCCCTTCCCACCAGAGACACCTTGTCCCCAGGGCTCAGAACACACCGAGGACACTCCAGCTTCTCTGGAGCCTGGGGAAGGGGCTGGGGGCTTGAAAAGAGGCCAACTCTCCCCATCAAAGCCCCCTCTCAAACCTCTCTGGTCACACCTACCTGCTGCCAGCAGGGTGGAATAATTAAACCCAGAGCCTAAGGAAAGCAGAGCACTGGCTGAGGGAGCTGGAAACGAGGAGATTTTGATTGTTTCATGCCTAGGTGGTGGGGTCAGCTCATGGGGCCAAGTTCACTAGTGAAAGAAAACCATTCCTATCTGATGGCTGCTCTCACTCCTCCTGGAGTTGTCTTGCCAGGAGAGCCACCAGGCTCATTCCTGAGGTGTATGAGCACCTTCAAACCACAGAAACAGAGAATTTAGGCTGGAAAAGACCTTGAAGATCATCGAGTCCACCCATTCCCCATCCCTGCCAGGGCACCACTAACCCCTGGCCCTCAGCACCACATCTCCACCCCTAGGAAACCCCTCCAGGGATGGGGACTCCACCACTGCCCTGCCCAGCCTGGCACAGCCCTTCACAGCAACAAATTGTTCATGTCCAGCTTATAATGAGCTGATAACCAGTTATCTGCAAAGATGGGGATGAGCTGCTCTGAAATCAAAGGGTCAATACCTGTTCTCATCTGCTGTCAGCCTGCAGGAACCAGACACAGTTGAGCTCCTCCTCTGCTGCCCTTCCTCCTCCTCTATCTCAATCCTTGTAAAAGACAGAAAGAGAGACAAACATCCCCCTGGTTCCTGTTCCCCACCCGGGCAGGTCACTCTGGGTTTCCCTCAAGCCATTTGTCCCCAGATGTTTCCTGCTCCTCCTGCTCCCTGTGCTCTGCTGAGCACCTCAACTGAGCAAGGGGAGATCTCCTGCCCAGTCAGTGACATTTTGCTCTCACAGTTGCTTTAGAAACAGCACCAGCTGGATGTTGAGTTCCAGAGCACCCTCAGCATCGTGTTCCTACCACTCTGACTGCTTTAGAGGTTAAATGCCTGAAGAATACTCACCCTGCTGCTTGGAGCCTCCTTCCCTGGAAGGAGAAAGGCAGCAAACAAGTCTCTCTGTGTCCAGGTTGTCCACAACCCATCAGCAGTCCTGGATCCTGTCTTTACAACACCCTGGGCTCTCAAAGCCAGCGTGATTCAGCCCAGAGCATCCCTTGCTGAGGGGAGTGTCCCCTAAGGTGTCCCTTACCCTGCCCTGAAGCACCCAGGGATCTCCCACCCCCACCTCCAGCCACCCTGGCACAGCAGCAGCACCTCCAGAGGCTCCTTGACCTACCTCTTGGCAAACAAGGGGGGGAATTCTTGTGTTGGGCTGCTGTAGAGGAAGGAAAAAGGCAATAATTAGAAGCCTGGAGGTAAAGAAAGACACAATTTGGGCAGGAGCAGCTCCCCCAGCCTGACCCAGATGGTGCAAGCTCATGTCACAACATGAGGGCAGAGCCAGCAGTGACCAGGGCTGCTAAATTACAGAGCAGAGGGAAGGAAAATAGGATGAGCAGCAAGTTGTGACATGCAGAGAAGGGAAAGAAGCTTCCCCAAAGGGCCTTTAATTGTCCCCCTTCCTGATGGCTTTGTCTGAACCCCACAACACTTGGTGCACCAGAGGAACCTACAACCAACACAAACCCCCTGAGCATCCTCCCAAAGCCTGCTCTTCTCCTGGGCACCTCTGAGAGCTGCTGGCACGTCCCTCCCCTCTCCCTCATTGTGTCACCCTGAGTTATGGCAAGAGGAGGAGGATCTACAGTGAAAGGGAGCTGCAAAAAGTCACTCTCAGGGCTCCTGGCAGAGCAGAGACCTCAGAAATCTTTTTTTTTTCCCCCTCCCAGAGAAGAGATGGGCAACAGAGCCTTGGACTCCAGTGGCTCCCACACATTCCACGTGTTACTCTCAGGATCCTTTACCCCACAGGTGTATTTTGAAGCTCAGGCTCTTGTAAATGTAGCTGTTGTTAAACCTGATGTGCAGGGAGAGTCTGTCACAAAAAACTGACCCACATCAGCTGCTTTTTGTGTGTCAGGATATGGCTGGACTCGACTTAAAGTCCTTTTCCAACCAAAACCATTCCATGATCCTCCCCATTCCTGGAGACAATCAAGGTCAGAGCTTGAGCAACCTGCCCCAGGTAGAGATGTCCCTGCTCTTGTAGAGGGGTTGGACCTTTGGAGGTCCCTTCCCACCCAAACCATTCCAGGACTCTATATTGAATGCAGTTTATCTGTTCTGATTTTCCCCTCCCCTAGAGGGAGCAACACCAAGATCTGGCAGTTCTCTTGAGGGCAGGTCCCAGGGAATTAGGGACTACTGTGGTTCTTCTCCTCCTAAAATTCCACCCCTCTCACTAAGGAAGACTTCCCAAGACTCTTGGAGCGTTTCCTCAACTCCACAGACATCCTCAGCACTTCTAGAGAGGCAGCAGCTGCATCTTCTCCACCCGTGGCCTTCAGAGAGCCCTGGGTGAGGCCACCATCCACCTCCCACGGCCTCCTGCCCCCACCCTCATGCTGAAGACTCACCCACTGCTCTTCTTGGCTGCTGAGAGGACATAAGCCCGTTCCTTGCTGGCTCTGTGCCTCAGGACACTGTTGGCTGCCTCTGTCCTGGAGGGAGGGAGGGACAGGGTCACATTCTGCTCATGCTCAGCATCTTCACATGGGTGTGAAGCATCAGGCAAAAAAAACCCCAAAATCTTCCTGTCCCAGGAGAGCAGAGGGGGTTTCCCTTCTCCAGACCTGGCTGTTGGAATGTTGCCTGTTGTGGGACTGAAAAATGAGACACAGGCTTTGGGGCCAAGATGCTACATGGGCTGCAGAGACATCAGCACCACCAGAGGTGCCAAGGGAGAAGAGCAGATCTCTGGGGGGCTTCTGTTGGTTTGGCCCCAACGGGCAAATTACCAAGTTTATTTGTGTGAGTCTTGTATCTGAGGAGAAAATCCTCATAGGACAAGAGGAAACAGCTATAAATTGAGCCAGGGGAGTTGAGGTTGGAGCTGAGGAACAATTTCTTCATGAAAAGGGTTGTGAAGGGCTGTGCCAGGGAGTCCCCATCCCTGGAGGGGTTTCCAAGCCCTGGAGATGTGGTGCTGAGGGACATGGGGTTAGTGGTGCCCTGGCAGGGATGGAGCAACAGCTGGACTCCATGACCTTAAAGGTCTTTTCCAACCAAAACGATTCTCTGATTCTACAAAAAGCATCTTCAGAAACTCTCCTCAAAGCAGCCAGGACATGGGCTGCACCAGGGACAAAACACCTCCTGCCCCTGGGAGGAGAACAAGGGACTCATCTGGAGCTGGACTTTGATGCAAGACCCCAAGGGGTCCAGACTCAGGCACTGTGGGAGGAGGCTCCTCCCTTGGCTGCCAGGCTCCTGAACATCCCTCTCCTCACACGGACACTCCTCAGCTGAAGGATTCCACCTCTGCCCAGTTAATTGGGCTTTGCTGTCAGGTTGAATCATGTCAGCCTCCTAATTATACTCTGCTGGCACAGCCTGTGGGCACAGGGGGGGCTCTGGGGGGAAATATCTGCTTGTTATTGTCTTATTGCCACCAGCCCTAACGGCCCAGCACCCAGCTGGCCCCTCCAGGGCAGCTCAGCTGGGGCAAGGCCCCTTGGCAGTGCCCCCGTGAGAAGAAGGTGGTTACCTGGGGGCCATACCTCTTTTTGTGCTCATCTGGGGTGAAGGGCACGTCCTCCTCCTCCAGGTCCAGGGATTTCTGCTTGACATTGTAGGGAGCCCTGGAACAGGAGAAGGACAGAGCCAGAGTGAGGGAACTGCCTCTCAACTGCTGCACAAGCAAAGCCCAAGGGGAACCCACCTGGAAATGGGTTCAGACCACAAGTGTGGGAGACATTTGGACTGCTCAAATCCCTACAGGGGTTTGTTCTCTTGCTCTAGGGGCTGAGCCTAGAGGCTGGTCCAGATCAAGCACTGGACCAGTGGTGGAGTCACCATCCCTGGAGGGATTCAACAAACGTGTAGACGTGGCACCACATGGTCTGGAGGTCATGGGAGTGTTGGGTTGATGGGTGGATGTGATCTTAGAGGTGTTTTCCAACCTTAATGATTCTATATTAAGTTCTCAGCTGCATCTGAGCTTAGAGGCACCATCAGGCCAGGTAGAAGATGTCCACAGTGCTGCTCTGCCACAAGGTCCCTCCTTCCTCCTGCTCTCAGCAATGCTGCAGACCAACCCCCAGGCTGCACCCTCCACTTTCTGCCTCCATTCCTACCCAGTGAGGAGATCCAGCCCATACAAAGCCCACCCCAGTGACCATTATCCCACTCACAGCTTCTTGTAATCCTCCGTGGTCATCCTGTAGCCAGAGGCAGAACGGCCCAGGTTGGGTCCCTTTGCAGCACCACTGAAACCAGCACAAATCAGAGCTGTTAATGGGACCCTCTGGAGCTCTCACCCTCCACCACCCTCCTCCCCAGGGGAGATGATGCCCCACAAGGACATGGAGCTGGTGGAGCGGGGCCAGAGGAGGCCCCAGCAGTGCTGGGAGGGCTGGAAGCCTCTGCTGGGAGAGTTGGGCTTGGTCAGCCTGGAGAAGGCTCCAGGGAGACCTTCTTGAGGTGGTGGCTGCCCCATCCCTGGAACCATCCCAGGGGAGGTTGGAGCAACCTGCTCTAGCTGCAGATGTCCCTGCTCCCTGCAGGGGGGTCAGATGAGCTTGAAAAGTCCCTTCAACCCAAACCAGCCTGATTCTGTGATCACTGGTGTAGGACAGTTGGTGGTTTATCCACGACCAGAAACATGCACAACATTTTAAAGCTCATTTTCCTGGTGAAGAGAAACACACACAAACCTTTTTGGTGCCTCATTGGGAGATGAGGAATCTGGCCCAGCAGAGCTCTTGTCGATGGTTCTTGTGAACACCCCTCTGGGGAGAAAAGTCAATTTAAGTGTTAATTGTTTTGCAGGACAGAGTTTGGAACTAAAATCAAGAGGCTTGAAGCCACTCTTTGGAGCATCTGTGTCCTACCAGGACATAAGGCTCCTGGTAAGAGCAGAACCCAACAATAGGATTATTTGTCATGCTTGTTGCTCCTCATCTAGTTCTCCTTCCCCTACAGCCCAAAAGTGCCACTCGATACCAACCTGATGAGGTAACCAGACTGGGGCTTGGAGGGAGGAGACCTGGGCAGAAAACAGACATTAGTCAATTCAGAAATATGGGGAAAAGCAAGAGCAGCAGCTCGTGGCTGTGGAGCCAGGACTCCAGTTCAAAGGGCCCTGAGAGACTCCTCGGCTGCTGCACCAACATGGACCATGGGAGGAGTCCAAATAATCATCAGAAGGAGCTCTAGAAAAGAGTTTTATGTGAAAAGTCAATGTTAGAGTTTGCCAATTAAAATTAGCTGTGCCAAGAGGGTTTTCCAGGGCAAAATTCAGTCCCCAGGCTGATGGCAACAGTCCCAGTGGGGATCAAGGTGGTTTTATCACAGGAAAACATCTTCATACCAACATCTCTGGGGTGCACACTCAGAAAGGGAGCACAGCACAAGAGTTCTCCCAAGGAACAAGCAACAGGACAAAGAGAAAGGGCCTCAGGTTGCCCCAGGGGAGGTTGAGGATGGAGCTGAGGAACAATTTGTTGGTGGGCAGGGTTGTGAAGGGCTGTGCCAGGCTGGGCAGGGCACAGGGGGTTGGAGGAGGTGAGGAGAGAGCAGACAGTTGTGAAGGAGCAGTGAAGGGATGCAAAGGATGAGTCCCCTCTTACCTGCTGTTCTGGGGAGCAGCAGGTTTTGAGGCTGGGGATCCCCCAGCAGCTCGTCCAGCCCTGAGGAAAGAGGAAACACAACGACATAATTAACTAGTGACAGGACAAGAGCTGGTGGCCTCAAATTGCACCAGGGGAGGTTTAGGTTGGACATTAAGAAGTTCTTCACTGACAGAGTGGTCAGGGACTGGCCCAGGCTGCCCAGGGAGGTGCTGGAGTCCCCATCCCTGGAGGGGGTCCACAATGAGTAGATGTGGTGCTTGGGGACACGGTCTGGGGGTCAGGGAGGTGTTGGACAAAGGTTGGACTTGATCCTGGAGGTCTTTTCCAACCTAAATAATTCTATGC
The DNA here is from genome assembly GCA_013401335.1 of Brachypteracias leptosomus. Taxonomy (NCBI): domain Eukaryota; kingdom Metazoa; phylum Chordata; class Aves; order Coraciiformes; family Brachypteraciidae; genus Brachypteracias; species Brachypteracias leptosomus. The sequence continues at coordinate 137,976 of VYZX01016173.1, read as the reverse complement.
TATGAGCTTCCTAGTGGAGCTGAACATGGCAGAGATGTTTTCAGAGAGAGCTCCTAAGATAAGCCTGATCTGAGCTTGGTTTTGTTTCCCATTAAAGAGAAGGGGGTGCAGACTGTGGTGGTGCTGGTGTGACCCAGCCCTGCCAGCAGGAGATGCTGACCTGGCTGCTTCACCACCTAAACTCCCTCCCACCCTTCCCTGGTCACTCTGGAGATGGTGAAACACAACCTGGCTCCAAAAAAACCTGAGTTCTCCTGAGACTTCCAATCTGCCAGCACCACGGGGACCCCAGGACGTGCTGGCCAGAGCACAAAGCACCCCTGGGAGGCTGTGAGGGAAAGGGGAGGGAGGAGAGGAGCATTTCTCAGGGGCCACACTCACAGGGGGCTGCTGCTCTTCTCATCCTCAGAGTCTGAGTTGTGGTGGTGGATCCAGCTCTTGTCCCCCTTCAGGGTGGTGCGAACCTTCATCTGCCTGATGATCCTCCTGCGGTCCTCCTCTGTGGGGGGGATGACCCCTCCTGGGGGAGGCAGAGGGACAGGAGGGGGCGTGAAGGGTGTGTGGGTGGGCAGGGACCCAGGGCAGCCACCCTGCTCAGCTGCTGGGGGCTTGGGGGGCATTGCAAAGCCAGGATTTTAAGGAAAAGAGAATAATTTAGGGGTTTATCCATCTTCTGCCCATCTCAAGACCTCAGCCGGGCTCCAAGCTCTCCAGATCTCTGTGTGTTCATGGATCCTCATGTAATTTGGGAGCTGCAGGTCCCAGGCAAGGGTGAGGTGTCCTCCACATGTGGACACACTGCACTGGGCAGTGGAGCAGAGAAGTTAGAGCAGGTAGAGCTGAGCAGAGAAGGCAGAGGAAAGACAGACAGGTCCCCAGGAGGTGGAGCTGGAGAGGAATCACCTTTACTGACACCCAGGGACATCATGGTTCTTGGCAGCTCCTTCCTCTTCACTTACTGTTTGGAGACAACAAGGCCCTGGAAGAAATGAAAAAGGGGAAAAGCAAATTAATAGCTCTGAGAGGAAGAAGTTTGAAGTCATGTGAAAGGGGGAGGGTCACAACAGCATCACAGAGCCTGGAGGACAAGGCAATAAACACCAGAGCTGGGATTTCTCCCCATGCCATGGACCTTCAGCATCAAGGACAGGAAAAAAAAACCAACCAACTGGGTGTGTTCTCCACCCCAAGAAGTCCTCAGGTTGGCCACAAGAGGTCTGGGAGGGAAGTGGTGGAGGAGACCTCACCAAAAGTCTCAGGAGACACCAAAAGACCTTCTGGAGTCTGTAGAACTCAGGGCAGCTGAGGCTGCTTGGGGGAACCTTGGTGTTTATGTCCAGTGGGACACCTGAGGCATCACTGGCCAGCCCTGGGAGAAGCCACCTCTCCATTTATTGCTCAAGCAGAAACTTCACTTCTTACTCACCCAACCCCCTGACAAATACACCCAGGAGGAAGGGAAGCTGTGAAGGGGAAATATTTGTCCTAGAAAAGGACACAGAGTCCCACCAAGTTTAGAAACCAACCAGAGCAGTTCAAGAATAGTTATTTTCTCCCAAACATTCACCACAAATAAAACCTGAGACAAAAATAAACCCACGTAAACAAAAATCCCCCTTCCCTCCTTATTGACATGGAAATTATTCCTCTAGAAGCCCAGTGGGAGCCCTTTGGAGCCAAGTGCCTCCCATTAAGTGTCCACACACCAGCAATGGGCCCTTGATCCTAATGGGCACCCTTGGGTGCCATCATTAAGCAAATGAGCAATAATCCTCCTTCCCCTCTGCTCCCAGCAGCTATTGCTGGTTCTGCTGCCCCGTTAAGTGTCACCAGTTCACTCCAGACTGGCCACGCTCTGAAGGATGAGTCCCATAACTTGGCTGGACTTGATGATCCCAGAAGTCTTTTCCAGCCTAAACAATTATAGGTTTTCCATGGACAACCTCATGGGGCTGCCTTGGCCTTGGTGTTTGCAAAGTGTCCTGGGATCCTGGAATAAATACGAGCTTGGTTCCAGGAGTTTTCATCTTCTGACCCTTAAAAACCCTGATTAGGGGATTGATAAGAGATGCTCCAGTCCCCTCAGCATCTTCGTGGCCTCCACTGGACTCTCTCCAGTCATTCCCTGTCTCTCCTGAACTGGGGAGCCCAGACCTGGACCCAGTACTCCACTCCAGAGGGGGCAGAGGGGGAGAAGAACCTCCCTTGACCTGCTGGCCACACTCCTCTTCACACACAGAGATCCCCATCATGTGGATGACAGCAATTACAAGGTGTTTAAGGAGGAAAGAGGAGCTGGAGCCTTGTTTAGATGTTAATCTCCAGGGCAGGCTGCCAGCTCAGCTCTCCCTCCAGACACCCCTGCCCTGCCTCAGGTATCTCAACACGCTTTGAGTCTCTAGAGCAGCTCCAAGGTACGTTGCTGCTGCTCCCAGCAGAGCTTCAGAGCTCCTGGTGAAAGCCTCCCCCTGCCAGGCAAGAAGGCAGCCATGGAACAAGGCAAAGAGCTCGGCTGGGCTGCTCAGGGGCAGGTTCCATGTGAGCAGGAGGAGAAAGTTGTTTGGGGTGAGGGTGCTGGAGCCTGGCCCAGGCTGCCCAGAGAGGTTGTGGAGTCTCCTTCTCTGGAAGGATCCCAAACCTGGACATGATCCTGGGCCCCCTGCTCTGGGACCAGCTGATCTCCAGAGGTCCCTTAACCCCCACCAGGCTGGGATTTGGTGACACACACACCAGCAGGGCCAGCAGAGGAGCCCAGAGGTGGCTCGGGCACCACAAACTCCTCCCTTACCCTCAGCAGGGAGAGACCCCCATGGATCACACCCCACGGGCTGAGCAGGGGGGTAACTACAGCCCTGCTCTCGTCTGTCCCTGTATCCACCACCCTCCAAGGCCATGGAGGCTGCAGCTGGCCCAGGGAGAGGCAGCTCCATCCTTACCCACTCCCAGCCCTCTGTGAAGCTTCAGCCAGAGCAGCACTTTCTGCTCATAAACTCCCCGAGTGCCTGGGATCAGCAGCCATCACTTCGCTGGGAAGCCACTTAAAAGAGGTTAATTACAGCCCAGCAGATGAAACACTCCCAGCTCTCCCCAAGCTGGCAGCAGCTCCCATCCCCTGCAGCAGCCCAGGAGCAGAACCTGCCAGCCACCCTCCTTGGGATGGCTCAACTGCAACTTTTAAGTGTTAATCACCTATTTTTTTAAGCCTGCTGCTGTCAGGAGTTTGTAGGACACCTCTGCGACTCATAGTCACCTTGGCCTCCATCCCTCTGGGAGATGAGCTGGACCTGGAGTTGGACCTAGTTCTGAGGACTCCCTGAAGGGCCTGGGAAAGGAGGCAGAGACGCCTTGATGCTGTCAATTCAGCTTTCCTGGAAATTCACCTTGTCTTTAGAGTCCTGAGGTGTCCACGGGCTGGCCCCACGTTCAGGTTACAGCTCCTCTGTTCCCAGCACCTCCCTGCCCAGGCTTGGGACAGGAGCTCCCTTTGATGTCCAGGTCACCAGGCTCACCTTACTGTGCGGGTCCCAGTGAGAGCAGCCAGGAGAGATGCTCTGGGACAGAACTGCTGGGTCAGACCCTTTCTGACCTGCCCTGGTCCATGCAACAGGCACTTAAAAGTCCTGGTGCCTCAGCAGAAAGGTCATGAATAAACAACCAACTGTCCTACACCGTAACCCATAGAATCACAGGATGGTTTGGGTGGGAAGGGACCTTGAAAAGTCTCATCTGACCCCCCTGCACTGAGCAGGGACATGTTCAACTAGAGCAGGTTGCTTCAACCTCCCCTGCAATGGTTCCAGGGATGGGGCAGCCACCACCTCTCTGGGCAGCCTGGGACAGGCTCTCGCCACCCTCAGTGTCAACAAGTCTTCCTTCTCTCTAGTCTAAATCTCCCTCTTTTAGTTTAAACCATCCCCCCTTGTCCTGTCCCAACAAACCCTGCTCAAGAGTCCACTTGTGTGACCAACTGCCAACAAACCCCATCCCACCTTCAGTGCCCCGGGCTCTGCTCCCAGGAGGCACAGACCACCCCTGCTCTGGGTCTGCCTTCCAAGGAGCTCTCACATGCTCCTCCTGTCCCTCATTTCCCCAGCTGGGAGCTTTTGTAGTGCAGGAGTCCTTGGCCAGTGCCCGCACACAGGGCCCAGGGCAGGCATGCGGAAGAATGTCCTGGTTTAATGATCATTAAAACCTCTTCTGACCTCCCCAGTCCTCAAATTAAAGTGCATTTAAAGCTTGCAAAAGGTCTGAGGCTTCTTCATTTCCTCCTCCTGAACTCTGCTGGGAGTTTTTGAAGATGCTGAGGGATGGATGTGATGAGGCCAGGCTGAGAGCCCTGGGGCTGCTGAGCTGGAGAAACCTCAGAGGGGATCTGATCAATGCTGATCAATAGCTAAAGGGTGGGGGAAGAGGCTGGGGCCAGACTCTGGTCAGTGGTGCCCGGGGACAGGACAAGGGGCACCGGGCACCAACTGGAACCCAGGAGGTTCCACCAAGCCCAACTCTCCCAAACCCCCAGGAAGGGAAGGCAGGGAGATAAAGCTCCTCCACCCTGGTGATGTCCCAGTCCCTGTGCCATGGGGTGGCTGCCAGCACCCTGCATTCATCAGGGCAGGTCCCTGCCCCTCTCCTGCCCCAGCAGAGCACACAATGCAGACTTTGTGCCAACCCCAGGCTCCCAAGTCAGCTGTTACCTGATCTGCTGAGAAGCCAGCGCAGCCTGGAGAGACCCCACCTGAGCTGGCACAGCCCAGCATTAACCCTTCCAACCCTCACCAATGAGTTTTAACTGGTAAAGGGAGTTTATGCTGGGTGAGCACTGGGATATCTTCACCCCAGATTTATCTCATAGGATGGGTTGGGTTGGAAGGGACCTCAAAGATCATCCAGTTCCATGGCAGGGACACCTCCCACTAGACCAGGTTGCTCCAAGCCCCATCCAACCTCATCTTGAGCACCTCCAGGGACGGAGCATCCACAGCCCCCCTGGGCAACCCTGCCAGGGTCTCACCACCCTCAGAGTGAAGAATTTCTTCCTCATTTCCAATCTAAACCTCTTGGATTTCTCCTTTGAACTCTGACTGGTCCATCCATCCACCCCTCCCAGGCGTGGGATGTCTTCACTTCCATCCCACTGTCTCCCCTTACCCCATTTCTCTTCCCCTTTGGGGTTCATGGAGAGCATCTGTCACTTCTCTAGAGGTTGGGCCACCCTTGACACGGTGAGAAGAGGGCTGAGAAGCTGCCCTTGCCCCACAGAACTCATTAACACAAGCACCCCAGACACGCTCCAGTCTGAGACAACGGCTGCGAAGCTACAAAGGCACCATTAGAATTCATTTTAATTCACTTGCAACCACATATCCCACAACAGAAAAAAATAATTAAAATAAAATGAGTCCAACCAGAGGAAGCTGGCGAAGAAAGGAGCTGCTGAAGCCAGGAAAAAGTGTGACAAAGTTAATTTAAGCAGCACATCAACCATCACCGGGGGGCTGCTGAGGGCCCCCAACACACACTCATTGCTCTGCCCACCTGAAGTCCCTCCATCATTTTTCCCCCGTGCTGGGTGTACAGCTTCATTAGTCTAATTACAAGGCATTAATTCCTAATTGCTCCACTAATTTCTATATTTGAAGAGGAAGGAGGATGTAAAAAGATGTTTACTGCACCCAGGGGCCCTTGACCTTGAGCCTTGATGTCTGGGGATGAAAGGAGGAGGAAGGAAAAGTCTGGTTTGCTTTTAAAGGTGTTTGAATCACAGAGTCACGGGCAGAAACACTCAAAGCTCCACAGTGCAAAGTTTTACCAGGAAAAACCCGATTTTTTATGAAAGAAAGCAGAAATCTGGCCTTTGCTCAAGTGATAAATTTAATTTAATGCTTTTTCTTTGGCTGGGTGAATCGAAACAGCATTAAATACAAGGTCCTCCCTGTCAGGGGTTTGTCCTGGAGCAGAGGGGTGGGGACGGGGCAATGGAGAAGACATCTCACCAAGCCTGGATGAAGCAAGGAGTGAGGGAGGTGCTCCTCTCCCCAGCTTTACCACTCCCTCCCCTGCCTTTCCAGGGTGCTGTGTTCACACTGATTCACACAGAAACAAAACAAGAGCAGGAGACACAGAAATCCACCTGCTCTGTGCCACACGGGTCCCGGGGAGGGGCAGCTGGAGGGGCAGGAGGGGAGCAGCTCACCCCAAACCTCTCCAGAGGTTGCCACAGGCTCAGATTTTACCTGAGTTGCCCAGTTTCCCCCAGTTAGCTCAGCACCATGACCCCAGTTAGCTCAGCACCGTGACCCCAGCCCCACCTCATAAATTAGGAGGGGGACAGATTTTAGGAATACATGAGAAGGGACCTCTGAGGTCAGCCAAGGGCAAGGCACAAAGAGCAGACCCAAATCTCTCCTCTCCTGCCTCATTCCTGCCCCCCCCAGTGCTCAAACCCCATTTTAGACCCTCCCTCTGGTCCAAGACACCACAGAAAAGACCTTCCCTGCCCCATACACAGGAGGAGAACTTGAGGCATCAGTCCAAGCCTCCCTCATCCCCACCAGCCCCCCACATCAGCAAGGACAGCCTTCCTCCTCCTCCTCCTCCTCCCCAGGGGGAGAAGCAGAACCCCCTGGAAGGCTGAGAGGACCAACCTCCCTGCCCAGCCCTACCTGTGGAGGCTCCTCAGGTGTGTCTTCTCCAAAAGATGGGTGCAGAGCAGTCCCCAAGCAAGCTCCAGGTGCTGTTGCCCACCTCGGGCTGGCAGCAGGTCCCTCTGAGCCTCCCTGGCAGCCAAGCTGGCTGTGGTGGAGCCGAGAGCTCACCTGGAGAGGGCTGGCTCCTGGAAGCCAAGCCTTGTTTTGAGGAGGAGACTTGGGTGTGTTTTGCCCTTGAGGGGAATCAAACAGGTTTCTCCATCCAGAGGACAAGGTCTCCCCTCCCTCTGAGCTCTCCTCTGCATTCCTGGCATTCTCCAGCGAATGCCACCTTCCTTCTCCAGCCCTGGGCTGCAGGGGGACAGAGAGCAGCCCCCCCAGCTCTCCCCACGCTGCATTTCTTCTCAAGCCAAGCTCTGCAGGACAGGTTTGTCCCATAAAGGGGGAGCAGACACCCCCAAGCCCAAGAGAGCTGCTTGCAGCCATGGTACCCAGTGGCATCAGGGGCTGGCACTGTAATTAGAGCTGGGTGATCACTGCTGAGCTAATTAAATGAGGTACAGGGCTGTGATTATCACTACTTGCTGCAGGTATCCTGCTCTCCCTCCATTGATTTCCCCTTTAATTGCTGTGGCCACCACAAGGCCCCCCAGGCCCCATCTCTGAAGACCCCTGGATACACTTTTTGTGGATTCCTCAAGATTGAGGTTGAGGATGTGTCCAGAGAGCTTCTGAGGAGTCAGAACTTCAGCCTGGGACTGCCACAGCTTGGCAAGGAGGTGATGAGGACCCACCAAGCCTCTGTGAGGACCTCCCCCCACCCACCCACACTTTCCCCCACCATGATGACCTGATGCTGGGCCTGGAGGAGATGAGCTGCTGGAGAGCAGCATTTCTCTGACCTCCTCACAGCTGGACCTGTAGGATGGTGGGCAAAGCAGCAGCAGGCAGGGCTGGGATGTGCTATAACAAGGCTAAGAACCCATCCCTGGCTCCCAGCAGCACGGAGGAGATAACATCTGACAAGCCCTGATGTCAACCTTGTTATTCCCATCTCTGATCCAGTCAGGCTGCAACCCCAGCTGAGCTCCCTCCCCTCTGGTGATCCCAGCTGAGATAAGCCCAGCAGAGAAGCCCTCACAGTCCCAAAGCCACCCCCTGAGCTCAGGGTGGGCACAGAGGGGGTGCCCAGCTCAGGAGAAATGGAGATGTTTGAAGTGGGCTCTTCAAAGCCCAGCCCAGCCCCTACCTCAGCAGAGCATCCCCAGCTCCAGGGCTGCAGCTGACAGGGCAGCTTTATTTTTGGTAAGCCCTGAGTCATCCCATCGTTTGCTGAAGGTTTGTCCAGGTTCTTTCCTGAAATAATGGTGACTAATTACCTGGGCAGCCTGTTGGGTGCAGTGGGTCCTGGGCCAAGGCAGCAGGAGGGACACCCCAGGGTTGTGAGCACTCTGTTCCCAAGGAACACTCAAAACAAAGAAAAAAACACCTACTATGGACACCTTAATACTAAACACCACAAGAAATGGGTAGGGAGACCCCAAAACAACCCCCTGAGAAGCTGAGGGTGGTGGTGTGAGGTTTCTTCACCTCGTGAGCTGGCAGCACTGTCTTCCTCAGAGGAACACAGCCAAGAGCTGCTCCTCTCATTAACTCCCAGCAGATAGGAGCAGCATGAAGTCACTTTTTGTTATTAGCTTGAAGATACAGGTCCAAGCAGAGGTACAGGAGCTCCAGAGCCAGCTCGTGAAGGCAGGGGTGTGGCAGAGGTGGAACAGCAGGGGATGGACCCAGAGCTGGCAGCTCCATCACAACAACGTGGATGCCAGGGGTTAGTCCAAGACACTGCACAGCACCAAAGAACCCACGGGAGAGGCTTCTCCACAGCATCACCCACCACCCAAGCCCTGCCAAACTCAACTCTGAAGTCTCCTCAACCTTCAGCCTCCACATTCAGCCTCCTGAGGCCACCCCAAGTCCCCCTGATGCAGCACTGACCTCACACAGCCTTGCTCCTCAGGTCTGAGGTCCAGCTTCGGGGCTCTCTGCTCCCACCACAATGCTCCTGGTTGGAGGAGACCTTTAAGCTCATGGAGTCCATCCATTCCACATCCCTGCCAGGGCACCACTAACCCCTGGCCCTCAGCACCACATCTCCAGGGCTTGGAAACCCCTCCAGGGATGGGGACTCCACCACTGCCCTGCCCAGCCTGGCACAGCAAGAAATTGCTCCTCAGCTCCAACCTCAACATCTCCTGGCACAACTTGAGGCCGTTTCCTCCTGTCCCTGCAGCAACTACACACGTGTCAGTGTCCTGATGGAGACCACAGCTCCATCTTTCACTTCCCAGCAAGGACAGTAGCACAGAAACTTTTTTTCTCCCTGTTTCTTTTTTCCCCCCTTGTAGAAAATGTTGAGAATGACCATGGCCAACCACGCAGGAGCCTACCTTGAACTGGAGGCTTCCAGGGCTGTCATCTCAGGCCCCCCATACCCCAGACAAAGCCCAGCAAGCACATCAATGGTGCTCACACCTTGAACAGCTAGGGACAGTCACCCCCAAACAGGTCTTGGTGGTTCCATGCCAATGAAGCCCTTAGATAAACCTCTTCCCAGAGTGCAGCTGGACACCACTCACCAGCAGGCACAGAAACCCTGGTGGGTGTTTCTCCTCCTCCTAATGACAGCAGCACATCCAGTTTTTAATGACAAACTCCCAGCAGTGGCCAGAGGCAGGAGGTTTGTTGCCAGCAAGTGGCAGGTCTGTGATGGCTGGAGGAGCACCACGGGGCCACCAAAAGGCTGCACCTCCAGAGCTGGGGCTGAAACATCATCAGGTCTGTAGGGGAAGGGAATTTGCTCCCTTCAGGCACTGAACTGAGACAATGGGATCAGGAGCAGCATCTCCCCAGCTTCTAGAAGGGGCTTAGGGATAAAGACTCTGGATTTATGGTAGGAATCCATTCACCAGGCTCTGTGTAGGGTGACTGGAACGGGGGTTTCTTGCCAACACCTGCAGCAGCAACCACAGTCTGATGGGACTTGGAAGCCACCAAAACTACAACTCTCACCACCATGAGAAGTAGCAGCTTTGGGTTAAATACCCACAAATTCATGAACCATTGCAGGGGAGGTTGGAGCAACCTGCTCTAGTTGAACACGTCCCTGCTCCCTGTAGGGGGTTGGATGAGATGACCTTGTAAAGTCCCTTCCCACCCAAACCACTCCATGTTTCTATGATTTTATGGGGTTTTTGATAACTTTCCCCCGTGTAACTGACCCCCTGCACTGGAGGTGGAAGGCAGGTGACTAACCCATCCCTCCTTTGGTCCTCTGCCAGGAGGACATTAAATCCAAAGCCTCAGTGGAGACTGAGCCGAGCTGGATGAGTCGCAGGGTGTAAAACCACTACACCCATTTCTTGCAAGGGAATCCAACTGGTTTTTCACGAGGCGTCGCTGCCAAACCACCAGACCTCACCTCCCTAAGAGCAGCATCTCAGCTCCTTGCTGCTAGAACACATCATCTCACCCATGCCCACGAGGACACACCTGCAGAGGAGCTCCAGGAGCTCCCAGTGCTGAGGCAAAGTGACCCTGTCAGCAGAAGAGAGGCCATGGCCAAGCCCCTTGGCTCTGCCAAGCCAAGGAACCAACACACGAACCATGGAGCAGAAACTCCTCACACGTGCTCTGTTGCAAGCAGGGAGATGCTGGTTTATTTCTCACCCTCCCAGGCAAACAAGCTGCTTCCCTGCTGCCATAACAAGGCCCCAGTTGCACCATCACGTACATCTGAGCTGGCACCTTCCAAAGGGTTGCACAAGCAGCAGTGAAACTCCCAGAGGACTCACCCAAGGAGCAGAGCCCAGCCCACTCATGCCAGGTTTGGATCTGGAGCTGCCAAGAGGTGTGGAGACTCTTACTGGTGCTCAGCCATCACCAGCATCAGGTGTGAGGGATCTACACAAGGGTCTACCAGGTGCCCCTTTCCACATTCAAGCACTGCAAGGTCCCTAAATCAAGTCACTGAAGGTCCTGAGCAGTGGTAACCACCTGCTTGCATGATGCAAACTTCATCCTCCACCTGAAACCTCCTGCATCTCCACCTCAGCCTTCACTGGAGCTTGGAGAATCATAGAATCATTTAGGTTGGAAAGGACCTCTAGGACCATCAAGTCCAACCTCTTGTCTCCATGCCTTTTTGCTCCCTGCCCATGCAAGATGATTTCTGACCTGCTTTTTCACCGGTTGCTCCTCTTCCCAAGCCAAACTTTTCCCTCTCTGGCACCAAGGTGTGTCTGGGCAGGAGCTTCCCCCACTCTAAGGGCAAGACCAAAAGGTCTTTCTCAGACTAACACGTCTCCTGTGCCATCTCTAAGAGGAGAAATAGAGCTCCTGGTTACCTTAACTCCACCTGGAATGGTTTGGGTTAGATGGGACCTTAAAGATCATCTCCTTCCAACCCTCCTGCCATGGGCAGGGACACCTCCCACTAGACCCATTAAAACCCCAGAAGTGCCTATAAAAGCACTTTTATTCCTCTCTCTTCTCCAGAGCAAGTAACAGAAGGTATCTCCTTTACCTCTCCCACTGCTTGTCGAACCAAAACCAGTCTCAGGTCAGCAAAATGAGGAGCTGCAGCAAGAAAAAGCCAGGAGAGCAAAGTGAGAGTGATAAGAAGCTTGATAAGAGAGGCTTTGAAGTCTTCAGCAGAGGGTTACTAAGAACAAGAGATCACAACCATGTGTGACCACAGGTATCTGGAAGGAGCTTCTGATAATGGCAATTTGGCTTCGTAGCCTCCTCCAGAAACAGGCTGAGGAGGTGGCCTGGGAGATAAATCACAGGCAGGGAAGAGTGGAAGGAAAACACAAGATGGGACCTTCTGCAGGTGCTCATTAGGATGAAGGGATGAGCTGAGAGGAGGCGGCTTGAGCAGGGCAGGGGAGGCTGTGGATAAAGGGAGGTGGTTCCTCTGCTGGGTTTGGGGCCAGCAAGGTTGGGCTCCACCACAGCAGCTCTGCCTGTTTATGTCTGGTTTGGGAAGGAGCAGCCAACCTGCCAGGAGAAACCCTGGGACTGCCCCAGTTAGAGAGGGAGGACCCAGGCAAGCCAAGCTCAGCGTGATGCAACCTCTCCATGCCCAGCTCTGGGGAGCTGCTCACCCCAGTGCCACCAAAGCTCTGGGTCACCCTCCTTGGACAAACCAGACAGGAGGGAAACCTGCTGCTTTTTGTCCAGCAGACCTGAATTCCCAGTGTCTCTTGGTTCTGCTGCACCTTCTGGGTGTCACCTTCACCTCTTGACAGACCTGCAGAGACACGGGGAGATGAGTAACTCCAGTGGAGCTGTGTCCAAGCACTGACAGTGTTCTGGGCATGGATTGAAGCTGCTGGGCAGATCCAGCTGGGAAATGCCACCTAGAGGCCAAACCACACTTAGCCTGTTAATGTTTTCATGGTGCTTGCTCCTGTCACTGCACTTGTCCTCTCAGCACCTCTGTCAGGGTGGTTGTTGTCCCTGCCTCAGAGGAGGAGCTCAAGTTCTCTGCTGCATCACAGACTGGGTTGGGTGGGAAGGGACCTTGAAAAGCCTCATCTGACCCCCCTGCACTGAGCAGGGACATGTTCAACTAGAGCAGGTTGCTCCAGCCTCCCCTGGCATGGTTCAGCCACCACCTCTCTGGGCAGCCTGGGACAGGCTCTCACCACCCTCAGCACCAACAATTTCTCCTTCTCTCTGGTCTGAATCTCTCCAAATAGAAAGGAGCAAGGAACAAACATTCTCAGCCCTCCCCAGCCCTTTGAGCAGGTCTTACAAAACCTTGGGAATGGAGCCATGTCTCAGCCAGGTGTGGCTTCACCACCAGTGCCCTTTATATGTCACAACTTATTTACTCTTCACCCAAACAGCCAGGGAAGAACTGGTCTCACCATCAACACCAAATTTCTGTCAACACATGGATGCATCACAGCCCAGGGCTCCAAAAGCAGCAGGTCTCCCCCTGACATGGGATGAAGGACACCACCAGTAGATTCCAGGACACCCAAGACCCACAGGGCTTTGTCTCAACACCACACTGCTGGGGAATTAAGAAGCTATAAATAATTTAACCCTACAGATTGGGAAGGAAAAAAGGCCAAGGAGGCTGGTGGGTACAAAGCTGAACTGGCCCAAGCAACTGGCTCCAAGTACTTCAAGACCAGGCAAGGCAAAGGCTGGTGAGACCTTTGCTGTTGAAGCAGCAAAAATAAATTGATAGGAAAAAAAAAAGCAGTGATGGGTTGAGGCTGAGCTGGCTAAAGAGAATTGCTTCTGGTTTAGCTCAAATATGGACAAAAGCTCAACACAAAACAGCTAAAAGTTAAAATAAACCTAATTTCTATAGGATTCTAGCAGCACATCAAGCTCCTGGGTGAGGTTAAGGCTCAGTGAGGCACTTCCCATCCTTCTGAAACCCCAAAAACTCCTGGCACAGAGGGAAGTTCCAGCTCTCCTAAACCCTTCAATTAAAAACAAGAAACAGGAGCACTTAGAAAGATTATAGGGTAAAGGACACTTAACATAAATGTCAAATTAAAGAGCTTGATGAACATGTTATTATAGTATTATGATAACTGTTTTCTTGGGGAAAAGAGGGGGTTTTTCATATACTAAGTGGTCAAAGTAAGAAAAATCAGCATTTCCAGCAATAACACATCAGACAAGATGAGATCTTTGTGCAGGAGGAACTTCCAGCCCTTGAGGGATGTAAAGTAGGATGTGCTGAGGGACAAGAGCCACAAAGATCTGTCCCCTCAGAGGCAACAATTACAACCCTGCTGATGCTGAGATGCTCAGAAGGGGATCAGAGACGGAACACAGAGTTGGGAAGTTCATCTCTTCTTCATTTATTTGGGTTAATTTTGAAGAGAAATGGGTTCCTGCTGAAAGATAGACAGAGGATTCCTTGCCAGAAGCAGCCTGGAAGCCTTTTCCCAGCTCTTCTGGTGCCTCAGTAAGAAGCCAAATCACCCACCAGCCATGGAGGGGATAAAGTCAGCCCCAGTGATTTCAGAGGTGGTGCCAGAGCTCCTTCTGGCACGAGCTGCTCTTGTACAGAGAAAAAGCCAAACCAGCCCTGAGGAGAACTTCATGAGCCCACCACCTGCAGCTCTGAGGAGAGGTGGCTGTTGTCACCAGAGCAACACAACAGAGGACAAGGGTGGGGAGAGAGGGAGGACCAAGGAATGCTGAGGTGCTGGGCTGGGGCTGAGGGTGTTTGCTCAGAGTCCACGAGGTCCAGCAGCACTTGGAAAACAAGAAGCCCCATCAAGGAACAGAACTGTTGGCACAGCTCCTATGGGAGGGTTTTTCCAACCCAGCTTGATACTGGTGAGAAGGAGGAAAACTCTTGCCAGAGAATTACTGAGATTTGCTTCAGTGTCCGTGTTGAGACACCAAAGAAATTATAAAAATCAAGCAGAACAGAAGAGTCCACCTGGGACCTGTCAGGCCTGAGCCCTGCGGAGGTGGGGGTAGCTCTGCAGAGTCCTCTCTATGGCTTCATCCAGGCCCACCACTGGGCTGTAGCCCATGGCTCCCTTGGCCCTTTCACAGCTGTAGTAGTGGAAGGTCCCAGCCAGCGCCACCCGCATGGGGGTGAAGGTGGCCTTGATGGTGACCAGGGGACTCAGCAACCACAGCAGCAGGGCCAGCAGCAGGGCCAGGTAATAGGCCAGCCAGTAGGGGATGTGGTACTTGGGGGGGTCGTAGTTCAAGCCAGTCAAGATACGGGACAGGAAAGCCCAGAAGGGGATGGGTTCATCGTTTGTGATGTGGAAAGCCTGGAAGAGAGGGAGACAAAAAGCCAGGTGAGGTCATGGTGGCTTTCACCAACCTGGGATGGACCATCTCGTGTTCATGCTGAGACAGACACCCCTGCCTGGGATGAGGACACGTTGCCATGAGACACCCCTGCCTGGGATGAGGACACGTTGCCATGAGACTGCTCTGCACTATCCATCTGTCTGAAGTGATGAACCCCTTCTTGCTAGAAATCCAGGTACTCCTGATGCTCCAGAGGTTCAGATTACTCATGAATGCTTTAAGATCATCAAGTCCAACCCCATCCCTGCCAGGGCACCACTAACCCCTGTCCCTCAGCACCACATCTGCACAGCTTGGAAACCCCTCCAGAGATGGGGACTCCACCACTGCCCTTGCCAGCAAGAAATTGTTCCTCATGTCCCACCTCAACCTCCCCTGGTGCATCTCGAGGCCCACATGGTTGCACACAACAGTCACTAGATGGACATCCATTCATTACACCCACAGACAGATAAAACATGACCCCTTCTGTGGTAGCTCCACTCATCTCCAAGACTTGTTCAGCACAGACAAACCAGCATGAGTTAGAGCAGACACATGGAGCCAAGCAAGGCTGGCAGGTGAAGGACACCCTGGTCCTCTCTCACCTTCCCACACAGAGGAGAGCCCTTCCCAAGGTTCTCTGCAGCCAGGATGTGTCCATGGACCACGTTTTCCACATAGGTGAAGTCTACCAAGTTCTTCCCATCCCTGCACAAAGGAAGAAGTTCAGAGCCAAGGCAAGTTAGGCTGGAAACCTGCTTGGGGCAAAGGAAGGACCTTCACACAAGAGCTGTTTATTCCAAGCTGCTTCTCCCACTCTCATGCTGCAAACTTCAGGCTATGCCCTGTCAGAGAGGGGAAAATGCTGATTTTGGAGGCAGAGGCAAAGCTGTTATTGCCTCAGCTCCTGCCCAGCCCCTCAAAGTTCACATTCCTCTTCCAGCACCATTTTTAACCTCACAAGTCACTGAGTCTCCAGGTGTTGCTGGTTCTGAGACCCGTAGGGTGGGCAGAGACATCCACAGAAGCAGCACAAACAGAAGCAGAGCAGAAACCAGCACTAAGTCACTTAAGGACAAGCTTTCAATTAGGAATTTCTCAGCTCATGGAACTCCCAACTCACACCCTCAACAAGCCAAACTGGGACAGATTTAACCCAACCCACAGTGTTAAATTCCAACACCCACAATTTTCTTCCTTTTCCTCCTTCTGCCCCAAGCACATCCACCTGTGCACACAAACCAGCTCCTTAAATGTAATAAAAATCCATATTAGAGAGCACATTTCTCTTCAAGGGCATAATATAATCAATAAAAATACCTCTAGTAGCAGCTTGAGCTATTTCTTGCTCTAAAATTTCACTAGAAGCTCAGCAAGGCTCAAAATCTTTGATCTTTTAATCAGAAATATTAAAAAAACACCATATAAGGCTTTTTAACTGCAAGAACCTCAAATACCAGAGGTGTAGATGAATTAAATTAACCTGAGCTCTCCCACATTTAAAAGAAGAGTTTTTTAGACAAGGCAAAGAGTTTTCTGATCTTCTTTGAACCCCTGATCATCCAAGAACACGAGTCCCTCACACAGAAGGGTTTTTACAAAGAGAATCCTGGATCCCATGTGATACATTAAACAAAGGTACATTTTTTTCCATGCCACTCCTGATTCCATGTATTTGTAGGTTCAGCATCAGTTTGCACAAGAGCTGTGAAATAAATGAGCCTTGCTCACCCAATGATGAACTTCATCTTGCCACTCCTGGCTGCCTGGATGAGGATGGGAACCAGCTGAGGGTCCCTGGGGCCAAATATCCCATGGGGACGAATGGCTGTGGTGAAGAAGTTGTTGTCTGGGTCATTTGCACTGAGAACTTCCTGCAGGAGGGGAAAAAGAAACCAAATCAGGGGGGAAAAAGCCCAGAAGAAAACCACAAGTTAGGGATATATTCCCAAATGATCCCTAAGGGGGGGGTGTCCCCACGTTTCCTTGGGGAGACACCAGTGGAAGAGTTGCTGCCCTCCCATATCCTTACAAATCATCCTTCCTTGGCTCCACCTCTTCTCTAAATAGAAAAATAGACCAAAAAAAATCTGTTTTCATTATTGAACACTTAATAAATTGCCAGGCAAAGGACAAGAACCCTTCACCTCTGTGCCCACACCACAGAATCCAGGGGAGCTTTGAAAGCTCCTTCACTCCCCAAATGCTTGATGGCCACATTAAATTAAAATCCCACCCCCCAGCCAGTGAAGTTCCCACCCCAGGAGCAGGGCTGGGATCCCACCCTCCAGCAGCACCAAGCTCCAAGCAGATTTCATGAGGTATCTTTGAATATTCCCTTCCATGGGGACCTCCCAAACAACACATCCTACTAATTTTCAGCAGCTGCTGGATTTTCTATGAAAAACCCAAGAACAACCCATCCAAATAACCCCTGAACACTCCCCCTGCTTCACCCTAAAGATGTAATTACAGCACATTGAGCTGGGCTTGATTGCTGCTCCTAAGCTCCCACTTTATTAGTGCACTTCACTGCAGAGTTTGGGGATGAGCAGATGGTTTATGCCACATTTTCAATTAAATCCTTTCCAAGGAACATAAGAAGAAATGTTTAAAGGCTAATCCTTGACTCAAGGACTCTCTGGCAGCTCCAGCAGGGAAGCCAGTCCCAATTCTTCTTGCTCAAAAAGCACAGATTTTCCTCCACAACTGAAATATGAGTCACTGAAATAGGTTGGAAAAAAAAAAAATTTGTTTGCCTTGTTTTAAAACCCTGTCAGACCTTATTTAAACCCCAACTGCTGCAGCAGGGAGCACCTGGAATTGCTACTGGTGATCCCAATCCCAACTAAATTCAGGCTGCAAATCAGGTGAGGGGGTTCTAAAAAGAACTTCCCAGCAGAGACACAAAAAACTTCCCTCAAATGCCCTTAAAAAAATGCAGGATTTGTTCAAAAATGAGATTTTCACCCAGCTCTTGCCATGAGAGCAACATCTCCACCAGTTCTTTTATTCTTTAGACAACCTCTGTACCCTGGCCCATTATTTCATTCAGCTTCCCTGGTCATTTACATCTCAGCTTTAGTTTATTCTCTTTTTACTGAGTGGAGTTTCACCAGTGCCTGTGTTTAGCTCATATCCAGGGATCATTTACAGCAGATTTTTTATCACCCAATGGGTGACTGGGAAAAAGAGACCCACAGATTGAGAATGGAGTGGATGAAACAGCAAAACTAACATTAATTCTAGTGCTGATATGAAATATATCGAGTTATACTCAGCCCAGGGAGCACACGATGGTCACAACACAGCCCTGGGGAGCAGGATGATGATGAACAAGTCCCTCCAGGGATGGGGAAGATGAAGAAGAGGAGCAGAAGGAGCTCCCACCCTCAGCAAACCTCCTTTTAGAGTGAGGGTGATGATTATGGTCTGGGCTACACCTGGAGCCAGCTCAGAGCAGCTGCCCTGGCTCCTGCCCCTCCCAACCCCACCTCCTGCCTGGCAGCTGCTGCTGTCCTGCTGTCCCAGCCACTAAAACATCCCCAGCACTGAGAACAAGGCAGCTAAAACCAGGCAGGTTTGTCCCAAAGAAGGGGATTTTCTGTTACTCCCTGGAAATCCCAGCAGGCAATCCCTACACGAGCGGATTCCCCCCGTGACCCCAGGAATATTTCTAATGAAAGAGAAATTCAGGAGAGCCACAGGGACCTGAGGAGCCTCTTGTGGCCCCTGGGGCTCCTCCTGCTTTTGGTTTGCAGCCTCAAAACTGACCAGGTCAACCACATACCTTCTCCTGCAGGATCTTTGTCTCCGTGTAGTAGTCGATGGGTTTTCTGGCATAGGGGAGGTCCTCAGATCCATTTTTGATGTCTGTGCCCTCAAACACCACACTGGCACTGCTGGTTAACACCAGCTTCTGCAGGAGAGGGGGAGGAAAACAGCTGGGTATGGGCAGAAGGGTCTTTGTTTATGTAAAGATAATAATAATATTTAATTAAACTGGTTCTACATATAATAAACTAAGTCTAGAAGAACATGAGCTGGCAGAAGATGATCTGAAAGTGCAGGGAAGAAAAGTCCTGCTCTCTTAATTGACCCTGTCACATGGTTCAGTGCTACCTAAAGGAGATAATGAACAACTCCAACAAAAACTAAACTGAGGGGCTGGGAGTCCTGGGACAGACATCACTTAATTCCACACAATTCCATCTTTGGGTGAGGATGCTGCTCAAAATACCCACTCTGGAGGCAACAGCTCTGCCCATGATAAAGGAAGGATCTTGAGAATTTGCTGTGAATTTAAATGTGAGATCAAAATAACATAAGGATTAAAAAAAAACCCAACCCACAACCTTGCCTGGTTTTCAGTGGCTCTTTCTTCTGGGGGCAAATGATTTTCTAACCCAAATTACACCAAGCTGATGGCACAAGACAAGTAGGAATTCAGTACCTCAAGACCTCTGTTCCTCTATCAAACTAGAAATTGCTCAATGCTGTGACTTGTTACAAGGTCCCACCAGCACCTTCCAGCCTCCAGGAGCTTTCCCACCCTTACCTGCACTCCAGCTTCTTTGCAGGCTTCAATGACTGCTCTGGTCCCCACAAAATTCACCTTGTAGAACAGTTCCCTGTTGTCACTTGAAGGTGCTGGGGATGCACAGTGAAAAGCCACTGACACACCTTGGAGAGCTGGGAGCAAAGCCTGGAAGACACAGGAATGAGAGAGCAATGAAAGCCTGGGAGACACAGGGCATGAGAGAGCAGTGAAGTGACTGCAGGAGGCTCTACTCAGAAAAAAGAGTAGGGAGAAAATAAATTACAAGTTTTTTCCTCATTTCCAGTCATGTTCCTTCCATAATGAGCTGCAGGAGCAGGATGAGCACCCAGGAGCTTCACCCACCTCTCCTTGCTGGGCAAACCCACCCTACATCATCTCTTCTGTGCAGAGGAGAACCTGGGAACCTCCTGGGACCTGGAGGCCACCCAGACCTGACTGATTGCAGTAGGCTGCTGACTTCACAGGGAGAGCTTGGGGGCAGATCCACACACTGTCTGCAACCTGTGCCATGTCTGCAGGGGCTCTGGAGTCATTGGATTGTTGGGCTTGGAAGAGACCTTGAAGATCCACCCTTTCCCCATCCCTGCCAGGGCACCACTAACCCCTGGCCCTCAGCACCACATCTCCAGCCTTGGAAACCCCTCCAGGGATGGGGACTCCACCACTGCCCTGCCCAGCCAGTTGTGCAGAGCCAGAAGGTCTCCCCTGAGCCTCCTTTGCTCCAGGCTCAACCTCCCCAGGTCCCTCAGACACTCCTCATGAGACCTGGTGCTTGAGGCCAGGCTGAGCTGTCTGAATGAACCTCTCTCTAATCAGAAACCTTCCCACCAACCCCAGCAGGTGCTGCTGTGTCTGTACCTCTTTGTCACAAAGGTCTCCCAGGAAGAACTGCACCTTGTCGTTGTCAAACCTCTTCTGAATGTCAAACACATTGACAGCATAACCCTTCTCCAGGAGCTGCTCCACCATGTGCTGGCCCAGGAATCCTGACCCGCCGATCACTGTGCAGCTCTTAGCAGCCTGCAGGGACAGGGAGAGAAGCACCTGAGTGAGAAAACACCAACAAACTGCAAGGGAGCTGATCTGAACCTCCTCAGGTCACAGGATCCCAGCATGGTGGGATTTAAGGGAGCTCTGGAGATGCTCTGGTCCCACCCCCCTGCTCCAGCAGCTCCCCCAGAGCAGGGGGCCCAGCAGCGTGTCCAGACCCCTTTGGAATCTCTCCAGACAAGGAGACTCCACAACCTCTCTGGGCAGCCTGGGCCAGGCTCCAACACCCTCACCCCAAACAACTTTCTCCTCCCGGGGTCCAGTTGGTACCCGGTGCCCCTTGGCCTGTCCCCGGGCACCACTGACAAGAGTCTGGCCCCAGCCTCTTGCCCCCACCCTTTAGCTCTTGATCAGCATTGATCAGATCCCCTCTCAAGCATCTCTTGATTCTGTGATCTATGAAAATTTGTTTTTCAAAGACAAATCATCAAGCACCATCTGAGTCCTCAACTCACCGATCTGAGGCGTGTGGCCATTTCTCTGATGGTTCCCTATAGACCTGATCCCTTTAAAAAAGGAGAATATTGTTTTATTCACAACACAATACTTTACTCAAGCACAGCCTTAACACAAAACAAAGGGGGTTTTTAATAAATCATTTTTCTAGCTATAGAAATCAAGGTTTGAAGCCATTATGATAAAGCAGAAGTGTGAAGAATGAGCCAATTCCCCCCGTTCTGCTGAAAAAAACAAGCAGTATAAGAGGGGCATCAAGCAGCTTTCTCAAAGGCCTGATTTTAATACAAAAAAATTACTCTTTATAACAATATTTTAGCCAGTAAGAGCTTCACATGCTTCTGCTAAGCTGGGGCTTGGCCTAGATGACCTTTAAAGGTCCCTTCTCACCCAATACATTCTATAATTCTATGATTCTAAGCCTGGATATTTACACCCAAAATAACAGGGGCACAGCCACAGGTTTTGGCAACACCCTCTTAAAAATAGTGNGGCGCGCCCTGGGCTGAGTATCGCGCCAGCCGCCTATTGCTCGCTGATTGGCCCGACTGCTGGCCACGCCCCCGCCCGCCTGCTGGCCAATAGCTATCGCCCAAGCCCTGCTCGTCAGCAAATAAGAGCGGGCGTTGCTCGGTGGCGGCGTTAGCCAATGGGAAGGGGTGGTGTTGAGTCACGGCCTGGCAGCAATGGCGGCGCTCACGGGACACCGGGATGGTGAGTGCGGCCCGGCCGGGGAGGGGGTTCCCGGGCCCTGCGCTTCTCGGACGCGGGACAGGTACCGGAGAGGCCGCGGGGGGGATGGGGCTGAGGCGGCCGCTATTTCCTCGCCCTTCCCGGGGCCTCGGCCCCCGCTCTGTTGCCCCCCCAAGGCCTCCGGATTCAAAGAGGCCCCCCCGGGAGCGGCGTCCCGGGGAAATAAAGTGAGTCCCGAGCTGGAGGTTACCGAGGAACAGCAACGGGAGAGCCGGGAGGTGTTTGATGTAAACAGCACCGGGAGCATCGATGTGAAGGAGCTAAAGGAGGGGATTTTCCTGCCTCTGAATTCGGTACTACTGAGGTTGGAGAATAATAGAAGCAGAAATGTCTAAATGAGCTTAAACAGCAGAGGGTGGGTTGTTTTTCCTCCAGTATAAAATACTGCCCCTTGTCCAGAGAAGGTTANTCTCACCCAATACATTCTATAATTCTATGATTCTAAGCCTGGATATTTACACCCAAAATAACAGGGGCACAGCCACAGGTTTTGGCAACACCCTCTTAAAAATAGTGTCACTCAAGGGTTTTGGGGACAACAAAATAAATCCTGGTGCTTCAGCAGCACCACGACTGCTCCTTGGCTAATGGAGGGGACCCAGTCTGGGGATTCTCCCAGTTTTCTGGGGAGGTTTTTTTCCCAGGGCCCAAAACCGACTCCAGGATTCGAGGTTGGGCCTCCTCAGAGCCCACTCCAGGGGGACAACCCCTGTCTGGCCCTGCTGCCCACACTGGTGCTGGTCCAAGCCAGGCTGATGGTGGCCACCTGGGCACACGCCGCTCATCCCCACCCTGCTCCCCACCGGGGCCTTTCCCACCGGGCCCTTTCCATTCCCCACAGCCTCCCCCGCACCCCAGGCCCTTCCCCTGAGGGCTCCGGGGCCTCCATCGCTCCCCCCNGCCGGGAGGTGTTTGATGTAAACAGCACCGGGAGCATCGATGTGAAGGAGCTAAAGGCGGGGATTTTCCTGCCTCTGAATTCGGTACTACTGAGGTTTGAGAATAATAGGAGCAGAAATGTCTAAATGAGCTTAAACAGCAGAGGGTGGGTTGTTTTTCCTCCAGTATAAAATACTGCCCCTTGTCCGGAGAAGGTTAATGGAACTGGGGAAGGGTCTAGAGCAGGAGTGTGGTGAGGAGCAGCTGAGGGAGCTGGGGGGGTTGAGCCTGGAGAAAAGGAGGCTCAGGGGAGACCTTCTGGCTCTGCACAACTGCCCAGGGCAGTCCCCAACTGGGGTTCCCACCCCTGGAGGGGTTTCCAAGCCCTGGAGATGTGAGGCTGAGGGACAGGGGTTAGTTGTGCCCTGGCAGGGATGGGGAATGGTTGGACCTGATGATCTTAAAGGTCTTTTCATGATTTTGGGGTTCTACAAAGTCTTGTTGTCAACAGGTGCGTTTTTGTCTTTAATTATATTTCTTTACTGATGTTTTTAGGGCTGGGCTGGCCACAATCCATTGATAGTTCTGTGTTTTCTGTGCTCTCTCCTCTGTTAGAGACAGACCCAGTTCTGGGGTCTCTCCCCTTCCTTTTAGCCACCTTGCTTACAACAGGCCCTGAAATTAGCTTTTTACTGTTCCTTAGTTCCTTGTTTCTCATCACAAAGGCAACCCCAGCAGCAACTCCCTTGGCAGGAATGATCAAACCTTCACTTTCCCAGTACCCTTAGAAGGTGCTGAGGGGCAGTTTGTTGATGTGTGGGTGTAAGAGGGGGAGAACATTGTCTGAGGCTCTCTGGAGGAGGTGGCTTCAGTGGGTTTGGGGCCTTCAGGCAAGCCTGAGCACCTCCCTGACCATGTTCCCAATGCCCTCATAGATGTGGTGGATGGGGGCGTTGCACATGAAGGCACTGGTGGTCACCAGCTTGTTCTTCACATCCACGTGGACTTCAGTGACCTGTTTGTTCACATGCTTGCAGCCAAGCTCCCTCATGGCCTCAGCAGTCTTGGCATAAGGCCACCTGCCAGAAGAGAAGAGAATAAACCCATTGTGGGGAAGGAATCATCACAGGGGCTTTGGCCAAGGCCTGGGTGAAGAGTCTGACCCCAGGGATGGATGGTTCCTACAGAAATCCTGCTCTTGGATCCTGTCAGGAGTCCTCCAGGGCTACAGCACCAGGAAAACCTCCAGATGACAGTAAGTACAAAATAAAACCTTGATTTTTCCACTGTAGATGTTCCACTCCTTAACTCTGCCCACTCAAACTTTGGGTTTAAGTTTGGGGGATTTTTTTCACCAGTTCCTCCAAGTGACACTAATCCCACTGGTGTTGTCCTGCTCTGCTCAAGGGAAGGACAGATTCCTCCTTTCCAGCAATTTGAGTCAAGATGCTGTTAATCTAATTTATTCCTTGCAGCTTCTTGTGCCCCCCTATGGTAAAACACCCTCATTGCAGGGACCTGGGAAAAGGAAAATCAGATTTCTGATTTTAAGGGGAGTGTTTAAGTGATGAGGGCCTCATAAATAAAATAAATAAGAGGGTTGTTTTATCAGCCCAGGTTAATTTAACTGCTTGACATGGATCACTTGTTGTCAGAAATAACATTCAGCTCATGAAACTTCAGGTCCCTGGGAGGAGTTGCTGATCCTGTGATGTTTGTGGGGCCATTTCACACCCCCCCCAGGTCCCTTACCTCTCACACTCGGTGTCGTGCCCCACAGTCACCTCACAGCCCGGGAAGACCTTGGCTGCCAGCACAGGGGAGATGCAGCAGAGCCCCAGGGGCTTGTGGGCAGCATGGAAAGCCTTCATCACCTCCTCCACCTCCTTGCAGATAGTGCAGTTCTTCCCCTGGGTAGCCCAGGTGCTCAGGTTTTTAGCCACTCCGAAGCCACCTGAGGAAAGAGAAGCAGGCTAGAGCAGGAGCAGTGCTCCAGGGTGGGAGTTTTTCAGGTATTTCTGAACAATTCCTTCCTGAATTATGGTGGGATGTGCTGACAGGTGTTCCCTTGGCTCTAGGTCTGAAATCCTGGGGTCAGACTCTGACTAAAGATGGAATATCAGCCTGACCAAGCTTTCTGCTGTTGTCACCCCCTCTGTCCCAGCTTCTCCTCCTGATAAGGAGGTAAAGGAGAGTTTTAAACCCACTAAAAATGGCTCAGGAGATGGTAGAGAGGACAACTCAACTGGCAGTTACCAATCTGATCAATGCTGATCAATAGCCAAAGGGTGGGGGCAAGAGGCTGGGGCCAGACTCTTGTCAGTGGTGCCCAGGGACAGGACAAGGGGCAGCGGGCACCAAGTGGAACCCAGGAGGTTCCATGTGAGCAGGAGGAGGTGGTTGTTTGGGGTGAGGGTGTTGGAGCCTGGCCCAGGCTGCCCAGAGAGGTTGTGGAGTCTCCTTGTCTGGAGAGATCCCAAAGGGGCCTGGACACGATCTGGGGGAGCTGCTGGAGCAGGGGGGTGGCACCAGATCATCTCCAGAGGTCCCTTCCAACCCCACCCTGCTGGGATTCAGTGACCCCACTGGTCCTACCTGGTATGATGAGGGCATCCAGCCCTGTGACATCCAGCTCAGCAAGGTCCCTGATGTTGCCTCTGGCTATCCTGGCACTTTCCACCAGGACATTTCGCCTCTCCTGGGTTGGTTGTCCCTTCACATGGTCCACCACATGCATCTGCTCAACATCAGGAGCATAAACCTCTGCCTGGGGAGGGAGGGCAAGGTCAACACCCTTCACTTGTGCATGTTAGAGGCCATCAGGAGTGAATGGAGAACACTTTGCTAGGAAAGAACTTTGCTGGTTGACCTCCAGACTCACCTGGACCTGAGACTGGCTCAGGAAGGTTGTTGTCTTAGGGAGGAGAAAGAAAGATCTTCTGGAGCTTCTGCACAGGAACATTGACTAGGACTTTAAAGGAATGGTGGGGGTGGTAGGAGAAAGCAAAGGAGCTCTCCCACCCTGCTCTGGGGTCTTGGGTTTCTTCTCAGCCACCATTTTTGCAAAGTCAAAGCATTTCACTCTGAAAAAAAATCTCCCCTTCCCTCAAATCTGTTTCAAACTCATACACAGAGGGTGGCAAAGAGATGGGCCATAGATATTGAGGCTGTTCAAGCTTTGCAGTTCTGGGCCCCACAATCTAAGGTACTGAGGGTGACCAGAAGAGGGCAACAGAGCTGGTGGAAGGGATGTGCTGTGAGGAGCAGCTGAGGGCTCTGGGCTTGTCTGCTTTGGAGGAAAGGAGGCTGAGGGGTGACCTCATCACTCTGCAGCTTCCCAAGGAGAGGACGTGGAGAGGGAGGTGCTGAGTTCTCCCTGGGACCCAGAGGATCCACAGGACTCATGGGAACAGCTCAAAGCTGCATCAGAGGAGGCTCAGACTGGATGTGAGGAAGCAATTCTTTACTGACAGGGTGGTCAAACCCTGGAACTGGCTTCCTGGAGAGATGGTTGATGCCCCAAGCACTATTTAAGAAGCATTTGGCTCTTGTCCTTAACCTGCATTAACTTCTGGGCAGCCCCAGAGTGGTCAGGACCAGATGATCACTGGAGGGCTCTTCCCTCTGAACCAGGCTGTACTCTCCTCTTCCATGCTACTCTTTGTTTCCTCAGGCAAGCACGACTGAAAAGGAGGAGGAGATGGAAGTTCCCTCCACAAGAGGTCCCTGCTGGCCCAGGGATGAGTGCAGGATGGTGTTGGGCTATGGCAGGAGGGAAGCAGCTCCCAGAGAGGAGGAGAAGAGGCAGAACTACACATCCCAAAGGTTTGGGTGAGTCTCAGCTTTATCCAAACCCAGTATCAAACACTTCTTAGGCTTTGGGGCTGGGTGGGCTGGCTCTGCAGGATGGGTCCATCACTGCTGAGCCTTCATGGGGCAGTTCCCCATCCCAGGAGAACAGCTCCTGGGATTGTAGGTGGCTGAGAGCTGAGGGTGATGTCCACAGGGCTTCTCTCCCCCCTCTTGCAGCCTTGCCCTTGTGGCCACCATGACTAATGACATATTAGTGGTCCCTTGAGGGATGCCTTTTATTTTACCCCTATTCAAGTTCACCTCCCAAGAACGTGCCTATTCCCAGCTCTAACCTTTGGGGTTGTCAAAAGATGGATTTCAAACAGCCAAACCCACCAGGAGCCCTTTAAACAGAAACACCAGGGGAGGAAAGAGGCAGCACAAGCCAAAAAGAACAAAGAATGCACTAAAGTTTATTTCAGAGCTTGGAAACACTCAGCACAGCTCCAAGCCTGTCCTCTCCTACAAAGCAGAGGGCAGGGAGCTCTCCTCACCTGCTCTAGCAGCTCCTACACCTTTGCTGTGACTCTACTCATGCTTTACAATTCTCCTGGCAGCAATGAGGAGCCTGGGATCCATCCAGCAAGCTGCAAAGCTGAGAGACAAATGCCTTCTGCAAGAGGGAAGAGCAGAGCAGGGCAGAAGGAGCCCGAGGTGGGGCAGGAGCCTCTTACCTGTGCCCCCTCCCTGCTGAGGTGCACCAGGACAGCAGAAGCCTCGTGGATCTCAGTCCCATCGTACACCCCACAGCCAGCCAGCACCACAGCCACTCTCTTCCCCATGGAGCAGGAGGGTTCCCTGGAGAGCCCCAGCTTGCTGTGAGTCTCTCTTCACTGCCCGGAGCCTTTTATAGCCTGAGCCCTCCCCCAGGAGCAGGTGGGGCCAGGAGGGCTGGGCTGAGCTTCTTGCTGGCAGGGAGGTTTTATTTCCAGTGCCACAGGCAGGGCACACAAATATTGTTTGTTTCCTCAGTGGGCTGCTCCCTTGCAGCTCCTCTCCCCAGCACGTTGTCTCCAGTGTCCCCAGCTGACGTGACCCTTCGGTTGTGTTTTTCCTTCCCTGCTGCTGATTTTCCATTCTGCTTCTGTCTAAAGCTCTAAACTCTTTGCACATCAGATGGTGTCAAAGGGAGCCTGCCCAGAGCAGGTATTTGAGCCCCATTTTTTAACCCCACATTGTCAGCCTCTGACTTTAACCCTGAGATTCCCTTTTATGACCTTAAATGTTCTTATGTCCCTCAGCACCACATCTCTATGGCTTGGAAACCCTCCAGGGATGGGGACTCCACCACTGCCTGCAGAGTTCTCCTGGAAAGGCTCCTCTAGGCTGATCTAGGTGGTCTCCAGGCTGCATGGTTGTGTTGACACCTCACCCACGACCACCACTTTGGAGGAGTTCCCCCTGAGCATGCAGGGATGGTGGATGTGGGGCTGACAGATGGACAGAAGTCACCTTTAAGGGCTGGTGCTGGACCTGCCCTGGACTGGCACAGGACAGGGGTGCCAGGCATTCATAGCTGTGACAGGGACAAACAGCCTGACCATGTGTGAGGAGAAATAACTGGTCCCCAGGGAGCTCCTGGGCTTGCAAAGAGCTTGTTTGCTCCAGCAGGATGGGCTCTTCAAAAAAAATACTCATTTTAACCAGAGTAATTTCCTTGCTGGCAGGGGCAGAAAGGCAAGGCTGGTAATAAACCCTCAGGGTTCTTTTAAAGTGCCCTTTTTAACAAGGGTTAATCAACAGTAAAATTAGCAGCCCCCAGGGGGGAGCTACCAAGGGCCCAGACTGAGTCATGGGCTGAAATTTACTGCAGGCAGGAACCAGCACGAGGAGAGGAGCAGCCACAGAAGGTGTTTGTAGGGAAAAGGGGTGGAGAGCAGGGAGGAATGTGGGCCAGCAGAGCAGCTTTGGTTATAAAGAGCTAGGGAGGCAAGAGGAGGCAGCACTTGAGCCCTCAGCTGGGCTGGGGTGGACTCAGGATGGCAGAGGGACAAGCTGAGTCACTGCATTGCTCCACGGGGCTCCTGGGCATGGCTGCAGGTAGGGAACCACTCCTGGCATGGAGGGGGGGGGGGCTTGGGGCTGCCTTGGACACCCCCCTTTTCTGGGGGGGCTCAGGAGCTTGTTTGTGCTGCATTTTAGATCCACAGATCTCCTGGTTGAGCAGCCAACACAATATTTGTCTTGGCTCTCAAGAGCTGGCCTGGATTTTTGTGCTTGGTTCACTGTGGGTGGGGAGTGAATCCAAACTTTTGGGTAGTGATTTTCATAAATGATCTTTATTTGGCTGCACTTCCCTCTCCTTTCCTCTCCTAGCTGGGTCCCCTGCAGCTGTTTGCTGTGTTCACTGCCTTTTATTGCTGCTTATTTGCATTTATCTCTCTTGAGTGCTGCCCCTCTCCATTTTTAGGCTGGTTTTCTGTAGGCTCAAGGCTTCCTTGAGTGTCTGTAGAGGGGGTGGGTGTCTGTCTGCCTTTTGTGTGATTGTTGGAGACTGATTTTTTTTTATCTGACAACAGGGGAGCACTTTCAAACTTGGCTGAGTTCATGCTTCTTAAAACTAGACACTTAAAACTAGAGAAAGCAGAGACCTTGGACACAGCCCAGGTTACAGCACCCTCCCCCAGCTCCTCAGATTTAATCATTTCCAGCTTTTCACTGTTATTTTTCTCTCCATTCCCTGCTCTTGTCTCTCAGGCTCTCTCCTGGTGTTTTGGGGCAAACTTTACAAGCTTTTTCCCCCCTTTTCCTCATACAGGATCACTTCTACTGGCAGTGCATTTCTACAGCATACCCAGAGCAGCCCCTCTGATCCCTGGCACAGCTCTAGGAGTCCTTCTGCTGATCTTAGCATCTCTCCTGGCATATGCAGGTAAGGCTGAGAGGGTGACCAGCTTCCTCCAGCTCTGCCAGCAGCACAAGCCATGGCAGCCTTGCCTCATGCTCCTGGGGTGGATTTTTCCCTATTTAGACAACCAAAGAAATCAGTGCTGGTGTTAAATGCTTCCCCAGGATCTCTGAGGGCTTAACAGACTGAGAACATGGTCTCTCCAAAAGCAGTTCCCAGGCTCTCTGGGAGAGCTTTGGATTGAAGTGGCTCACGTCTGAGTGCCAGGAGATCTGCTAGTTGAGAGAGAAAAATCAGTGACTATAAAGTCTCCACTTTTTAGCATGAATTCTGAGTCATTTCTCCTTTTAACTCGGAGCCATGAGAACATGAAAATCCAGAGTTGATGCTGGCATTTTTGTCCCCTACAGAAGAGCCAGCTTGGGAGAGAGACTCTGTTTTAACCCATAAAACACAGGCCCACCTTCTCTCCCTCAGTGCTGGCACAAAGCAGTAGTAGAGAGCAGAAGGAGCTGGTTTGCAATCCCTGTGCATGTCTTCTGAGAAGCTCAGTTATTTATGAGGGTCCATCAGGTTGTGTGATGCTTGGGCCTGCCAGCTTAGAGCAGGGACATCAAACCACCAGGCAGCCCAAACTAGAGGTGTCAGGACTGGATTTGCATCAATAGAGCATGGTCTTGCTCTTGAGCCTTGTAGCATCATGAGGAAGATATGACAATGGCTTGTAGAACCTCAGCTTGACTAGGGCCAGCTGCATGCCAGGTACAGCACTTGGCTGAAGGAGCTCAGGTCCTTGGAGCTCACCTCAGGCCTTCTGAGCAACCCAGAGTGTTCTGCTGGTGGAGCCTTCGTGGTCATGTCCACCCAGTGCAGTGGGGCATGGTGCAGACCTGCCCACACTGAGGAGAGCCCTGTCTGGTGTCCTGCAGGAGCTGAGCATGGTGACCACGCTCCCAAATCACAGTTCCCCTGTCGCTTGTTTCACAGGAGTCCAGAGGAGCCCAAGAAATGCCTCCTTGTTCCTGACCCTCTGCCTGACCACCTCGGTGTTCTGGTGTGGCTATGGAGTGATCCTCATCCTGGCAGGACAAGGACTTCTGGAGGACACTGGTGATCTCCACGCTGCCCTGGTGCCCGGGCTGCTCACCTTCACTCTGGCCCTGCTCCTCGTGGCCGTGGTGGGATTCCTCTGCAGGGAGCTCATCCTGGCTCTGGTGGCTGCTGCTGTCTCTCTTGCCAGTGCTCATGAACTTGCCATGCACTATGTCCCAGCCTTTGGCTCCTCTGCTGTGGCCTGTAATTACATGGTGGCCTGCCTGGTCGGTGGGTATTTTGCCCTGGGGAGGATTCTCTATTTCCTAACCAAGGAGAAAATTGCCCTTCCTGGCACGGAGCTGGCCAAGAAGAAGACCCATGAACTGGTCCAGCCCACCAGTGGCAGCCTGAATGGCTTTGCAGCCACTGGGTTGATCCTCAACATGTTGTCTGCTGGTGTCTTTGGCTGCAGGCTCCTGGGCATCACAGACAAGCTCTTCCTTGGCCACGTGCCCTGGCTGTGGGCAGCTGGGATCTACCAGCTGGGCATCTGCATCTTGTCCTACCGTGTGCTGGATGCTCTCGTGGCCACCTTCTTTGGGCTCACCTCCATCCTCAAGTTCGCTGGAGGCTACTGCCTCCTCTACCCACTCTGGCAGCTGGAGGAACCTTCTTTCCCTGCCCCATCCCTGGTGGTTTTCTCTGTGCTCTTTGCTCTCCTGGCTCTGTGCCTCACCCTGAGGAGCCCAGCAGATGGCCTCTATGTGCTGGTGTATGTGGCCTACTGCATTGCCTTGGCTTGTTGTCCCAAGGGATTCTTTGAAGGTGGCCCACAAGGGGTGGATGTGGCCGTTTTTGTGGCCTCAGCCTTGATGGGCCTCCTCCAGCTGTACAAGGTGGAGGCAGGTGGCAGGATCCCCACAGGGAGGGGGGCTGTGAAGACCCTGCTTGCTCACAGCACCTCCCTGCAGCTCCGAGAGGGGCCAGACCTTCATGCTCCCTACCTGGGCTACTCCAAGTATGCAGATGCAGAAGTCCTTGCCTATGCCTGCAGTGTCCTTGCTGCTTTTGCTGTCACCACGACAGGGGACCCCCAGGCTCCTCTTGCTACCGTTGTCATCCCATGGGTGGTGGTGGCTGGTGGGATCCTGAAGCTTCTCGGTGGCTCGGTGGCTTTTGCCCGGGGGAAGACCCTGGAGAGCAGTGCCTTCATCCTCTACGCTGTCATGTGGGTCATCTGGGGCTTGGCAAGGTATGGTGGCCTCTGTGGCACCCCCAGGAGCTTCCATGCAGCTGTGGGCATCACTGCATTCATGCTCTTCAACACCTTCATTGTCTTCTGCTCCCTCTTCTTGAGCATCGCCTGGTTCCTTTACTCCCTCACGTTCCTGCTCATCTCCATCAGCTTCTTGCTGGATGCCATCCACGCCCTCCCAGCTGGCTATGACATTGCTGCCACCCTCCTCTTTGGCCTGGTCAGCTTCTACTGCTTCCTCTCTGCCCTGTTCACCAGCACCTTTGAGGGTTCCTGCTTCCCAATGGGCAGGCCCATCCTGCAGCTCAGTGGAGTGGGTGGAGGAACGAGCAAGTGCCTTCACCTGCCTGCCAGGAAAGCCTCCTCAGTCAAGAGGATTGCAGGTAAGGGGGAAACACAGGGATAAGAGGGGGGTGGAGGGGAAATTCTGGGAGGTTTGGTAGCAGGACACCCCTAAAAGGACATTGTTCCCATCCAGATGTGGAAACCACAATCTGATGATGTTTTGGGCCAAGAGTCATTCGAAGCTAAATGTGCAGTGGGGGAATTAGGAGCAATTCCTTGAGAGGAGCTGGGTCCAGCAGTGAATCTGCTGCTGTCTCTCCTCTTTCTCCTCAGGCTGAGGTACATGAGTCCTCCAGGCTGGGGCTGCCACTGGGAGCTCTGTACAGAGAAAGCAGGACAAAAGTGGGGCTGAACGACTCCTGGCCCCCATGAATGTGTCCCAGAACTCCCCTAAAAGCCACATCTCCTCCTGGATGGATGCTAGAAAATGCTCTGCCAGAGGAAGTGCTTTGTTGGTTGGGGGAAGGAGATGAGGGCACCCAACTGGCTGCTTTTGTCTGTGAATTCCAGCCCCTCACTCAAGGGGTTCTGCCCTGTTGATGTGCCCACAGATATCCTGAAGGATGGAGGGACGTGTGGCATCCCCACTGACACTGTGTATGTGCTTGTGGCAGCCTGTAACCGGCCTGATGCTGTGGAGAAAGCTCACCAGTAAGTGCTTGTCCTCCTGCCCTAGGCAGGAGAAGCCTCCAGGGCTTAGAGGTGCTGCTGGGTAACCATCAAGAGCCATGAGACACGTGGCTCAGCCTTTGTGGGGACCACAAGGCCTAGGGGAGAAGATCTGGATGAGGAAAGGAGGAATTGTCTTCTGGGGTGTTGAAGAGGCAGGTGGAGGAGCAGCTTGGATATCCCAAAGAGACCCAAAGAAGTGGCAAATGGGGCAGGGGGTTGTATTTGTAGGTAGATGTTTTCCCCACCAAACCCTCTCTGGTGTTGAGCAGGTGCCTCTAGCTGTGCCCCTCCTGTTGGTGGGGTTTCTGCCCATCACTGCACAAGGAGCTCAAACCTTGACTTGGAGGAGACATCCCTGGCTGGGAATAGTCATTAATGTCCCTTCCTATAAGGTCATCTGTTGAATAGTCCCATTTTTACTGCAGACTGGTGGCCTGGGCAGAGCCTACACACCTTAACTCCAGACCCCACTGCCACAACTCCCTTCCCAGCTTGAAAACAAACCCCCATCTCGCTCCCAGGCTCATTCCTCTTGCCTCCCTCCCAGGTCCAAGCGCCAGGCTCAGGAATGCCCCATGTCACTCTGGATTTCCAGCCTGAAGCAGCTGGAACCTGCAAAGCATTTGTTCAGCCCCCTCCTCTGGGACTTCATGGAGGCTGCTTGGCCATCTCCTATCAGCTTGGTGGTCCCCAGAGGTGAGGAGAAGTCCTTTCCCTCCAAGCTCTCTGGGGAGCTTTGGCTTGGAAGCTCCAGCTTTGTCCCACATCCCTGCACCACCACGTGCTCCAGGGTGGTTATTTCTGGTGAGATCCCTGTTTGGACTGATGGACAGCCATAAATGACACGTGGTTCTCCCCCGTGCAGGTGGATGGGTGGATTTCCTGGGCATGAAGGACTCTGCTAAGTATGTTGGTACCCCCCAGAGCGTCGCCATCCGCATCCCTGACTGCTCTGTCACCACTCACCTCATCGACCTGGTGAGTCCTGGACCTCCTGCACCTACCCCCAGCTCCTCTGGCCAGCTGGAGAGGAGAGCCTGGAGCCCTTTATCACCCTCTTGACGTGCCCCCTCTCATCTCTCTCTTCTCTCAACGTGAGGATCCTGTCCAGACAGGTTTGGGGAGTGAAAAGTGCTAAAATGGGAATTTCCACAAGACACAAAACCTCATTAAGAAGGGGTGGGGTGTGTGGGCAGCTGGTAAGAGGAAAAACCAGCAGGTCAGGGAGCCAGAAATGACACAGGTAACAGACACTCTGTCCCAGCCCCTTCATAGAACACTTCACCTGGAGCCAGAATAACTCCAGAAGGTCCAGGATGTGGAACTGAGGCCCTGCATGTTCTGCTCCAGTCTAGGACAGACACTGTAGGTCTCTGGCAACTGCTGGAAAACAGAATGTTCTGTCCTGATCAGCCCACAGGGGGTTAGTCACACCCACACCAGTTCAGTGGGACTGTAGATGCCTGCAGAGTGGGTGTCTCTACTTGGGTGAGTCCCACTGGGCTCTCTTTAGAGTCACAGACACTCCTGAGTGAGCTCCAGAGTCCAAACCATCTGGTTTTACAGCAAAACCTGCTCAGAAGACAGAGCTTTAAGTGCCATTTATTTGTCACCAGGTTGGCCCCATCGTGGTCACCTCAGCGAACCCAACAGGAGAGGCAGACACCACCCACCACAACCAGGTCTATGCCAAGCTGGGAGAGAAGGTACCTGGGGCTCTCTGTCTTCTTCTGGCTGGTCCCAAGAGGTGTGGGGATGGAAGAGCACATCTGCTTAGTCTCCAGGAGGCAAATCAATAGATGGGATCAGGAATCTGGGAGAGGATCTCATGGGTGCTCCTCATCTTGGTGTTGCAGGAAAAGACCAGTGTAAAATACAGAGCCTGGGGGGAAGCCAAAGTTCTTCTGATTTATCCAGTGTAGTTCCAGCTCAGCAGGGGGAGTTGGTTCATCTTCCAGCACCTGGTGATGTGAGCAACAAAAAAAACTTTGCTTAGAAGCAATAAACCCACAAATGGCTGAATACACCAGGGCTGCAGCTGGGGCTGAGCTGTCCCAACACAGGGGGTTCCCACCTGAAGCTGGAGCTGGTCTAGAACAGCTGCCAAAGCTCCAAAATATTCCTAAGTTCTGGAAGTACAATGGTCATGGCTGCTCAAGTGGCCATGTCTTATTTCACTGCTAAATCCTGAGTGTCCCACGTTTGGCACAACTTTAGCCAGAGGTGGATGATTTGTCTGCCCTTTAAACTCCTCAAAAATCTGGTTTTTATTCCCTTTGTGGATGGGGCTTCTCCAAAGCTCCTCAGCTGTGCTGACCCACCCCCTGAGCTCTCTCCCTGCTTCTGTTGAGTTCATTCCAGACTCAGCCCTTAATTAGTGTAGTGCAGTGGGGTGGGAAGGAGCAGGGTTGCCTTTGATGATAATTAACCTGCTGTTGAGGGGGGGAACTGCCCTCTCATCTCCCAAGTGGCTCAGGGGAACTTGGTGTGACCACCTGCTGCTCTTCAGGTGGATGCAGTTCTTTGTGATGGGCCTTCTCCAGAGAACATTGCCTCCACTGTTGTGGACTGCACCAGGATTGACAGTGGAAACATTGGGTTCTTCAGGGTTGGCATCATCCCCAAGTCTCAGGTAAGATCAGTCTGGGTTTTATTTCTTCTCTTTCCATCTCTGTTAGGTGGGTTTCAGGCTGGGGGGTTCCTAGTTCCATAAGGAGGTGAAGAGATCAGTGGTAGCCTGAGGAGTTCTCCCAGGGTGGTGTGAGGAGCTGGAAAGCAGAGCTCTGCTCCTGTGTCCTTGTCCTGGACCCCATCCTGCAGAGATCCTGCCCCTCTCTGTGCTGAGCACACTGCTGGGGAATGTGTGAGGTGGGACTGATCCATTCATGGAGAGAGCTCTGAGCTCCAAGGTTGTGGAGCTGTGGGGCAGGCTCTCCATGTACCCCTGTCCCAGAGACCTCTGAGCAGAGAAATCAGAGTTGTTTAGGTTGGAAGAGACCTTGAAGATCATCAAGTCCACCCTTCACAACCCTGCCCAGCAAGAAATTGTTCCTCAGCTCCAACCTCAACCTCCCCTGGGGCAACTTGAGGCCAGTCCTTCACCCCTTTGCTTGTTCCTTGGGAGAAGAGCCTGACCCCACCTCACTCCAACCTCTTTTCAGGGAGCTGTGGGGAGCCAGAAGGTCTCCCCTGAGCCTCCTTTTCCCCAGACTGAGCCCAGACTTGTACCATTATTTCAATAACTGGAGCAGAAATTAGTGCTCTCCCTTTAATCACTGCCCCTCTCGTGGCTGTTTGCTCCTTCCAGGTGCTGCAGATACTGGAGCAGGTGCAGAAGAAGCACAGTCTGGTTCCTGCCAGTGGTGATTTGCCCACCAAAGGCCATGAGGAGCACCTGACTCGGAGGCACTCTGCACACAACGGGGTGGGCACGGCTGCCCTGGAGGAGCTGGGCCCAGCACAGCCCCCTGAGGAGGGCTCTGAGAGCCACACACGCCTCTGACCCCGGGCAGGACAAGCAGCCCCGTGCTCACCAGGACATTAGTGACTGCAGAAATGACTTACAGGTCAAACTGGGCAGTGGGAGAGGAGTCCCAGCTCCACCAGTGACCCACTCATCTTCCTATGCTGTGGAGCTCACTCAGAGTCACCCAGAGGTTAACTTCTCACTTGTGGACACTTGCAGCTTTCCCTGAAGAGCAGAGGTGCCCAAAGGTGTGGTATCAGGGACGGGGTTTGGTTCCTCTGGCTGGGAGGTAATAGCTTCATGTTGGGGGCTAGAGGAACAAAGTGCTGGGGGGAAAACACTGCTTGAAACTTGAATTGGGAGGAGGGAGGGTCTCTTGAGGTGCTGGTGGGCTTCCCACACTGGGTGAGGCAGAGCATGGCCTCAGGAGCTGCAGCCTGGAGAGGAGAAGGCTCTGGGGAGACCTTCTTGTGACTCTGAAAACCCTTGGTCTTACTCTTACCTGTCTCAGGTGCAAGGTGCTGATAAACTCCAGCTGAAACCCATGAGCTGGTGCATTGGTTGCAGCTGGAGTTCTGCTGGAACTCGAGCAGAGATGCTGTGCAGGCAGAGGAGCTCAGCCCCTGGGGTGAAACCAGCTCCTCTCAGGCTCTTCCTGCAGAGAAAGAAGATGCCAGATAATTGAGCTGTTAAAAAATATCCTCATCTACTTACTGTATCCTGTTGGAGTTTATGGATTTCCAAAAATCAGTTCTAATAAACTATTTTCAATAGTCCTATTTCACCCAGGACTGAGCTCTCCTCTGGGGCACCACCTGGGGAAATCCTCATGGGTCAAAGGGTTGTGGAGGATCTTCTGAGGGAATCAAGATGGGGAAGAGGGAGAGAGAAGATGACTCTTCACATCCCCCCCCTTGGTGCCAGCCCCCTCACTGAGGAGCTCATCAACACCAGGGCTTAAGGCAGTAAAGGGAGATAGTTAATTTAGTTCCAGTCCATATTTTACCCCACCCACAGCTCTCCTGTGGAGGCAAACTGGAAAGAAATAGTTCAGGGAGGAGGAGATTGAAATGGGATATTTCAGTTAAATCAGAGCAAAAAATAATTCTAACTTTTCCAGAGTTTTCCCAGCATTAAAGGTGCAGCAAAATGTTTCTAGAGAGAAGGGGAGAGAGGAAAAAAAGCTAATCCAAACCACTCCAGTGTGAAACAGGACAAAGATTGGGACTTTTTTTCAGTGTTTCCTTAAAGATCACAATTCGAGGTGTTGAGAAGAATAGGGAGGGACTTTTTGTGAGGGTCTGTTGTGATGGGATGGGGGGTGATGGGTTCAAACTGGAAGAGGGGAGGTTTAGAT
This sequence comes from Brachypteracias leptosomus, assembly GCA_013401335.1. NCBI lineage: Eukaryota > Metazoa > Chordata > Aves > Coraciiformes > Brachypteraciidae > Brachypteracias > Brachypteracias leptosomus. The sequence continues at coordinate 100,946 of VYZX01016173.1, read as the reverse complement.
TGGCAATTGGGAGGAAATTCTTCACTCAGGTTGTCTAGGGGGGCTGTGGATGCTCCATCCCTGGAGGTGTTCCAGGCCAGGTTGGATGGGGCTTGGAGCAACCTGGTCTGGTGGGAGGTGTCCCTGCCAGCAGGAGTGTGCATCTGAGGCTTCCCGATTTTGGGTGCATTGTCCATGTCTCAGAGGCCTTCAGCCCTGAAAGGTCACCCTGGGAGACAAAATAACCTCGTGAATGGGCCCCTTTGTGAAGGAGCCAAGGTTTTAATCCCACTGGGGTTGCAGACAGCCCAGGAAGAAGCTGTCCCACCTTGGTCCTGCCCTTTGGAGCCCAGACATCGTGTGGATGGAAAGGGGAGAAAATAAAGAATGGAAAATAAGTGTGGCAGGGAAAAAGGAGCTCACCCTTCTGAGAATAGAGCTGGGCCAGGGGGGCAGGAACTGACTCAACACCGTCCTCAAGGGGACCTTTGGTGTGCTGGGTGGACCTGGGGCTGGAGTGGGTCAGAGCGGAAGGGTGGCACCAAAACCACCAGCAGCACCCTTGGGACATGGGCACAGTCATCAGTGTCCCTTCACCTCCACGTAGAGACACCAGGAGCTGGGACAGAGCCCTCTCCTCTGGCTCCTGAAGGCCCAAAGTCTGCCCATGGCTTGGGGTGGGACCTGAGGTGGAGGAAAAGGCAGAAGCAAAGTCCTGATATCAGTCGGAGCAAGACCCTTTGGTGCTGTTGAGGGCACAGCATCTTCAAACCCAACCCATGGTGATTTTATGTCCTGCTCACCTTGCTGCATCCTTCTGGTGCTCCTCCAGGACAGGGGGTGATGGTTTAAACTGAAAGAGGGAGATTTAGACCAGGGAGAAGGAAGAAATTGTGAATTCTGAGGGTGGTGGGAGCCTGGTTGCCCAGAGAGGTGATCGATGCCCCGTTCCAGTCCAGTGCAAACACCTCTCCCCATCATTTCTCATGGGTCAGAAGAATATTTACAAGATAGAGTCAAGGTAAGGAGCTCAGACTATGATTAATGGGGTTTTTCTCCTGTAATATCATTTCTTTGTTCTTTCATTCAGTAAACCACAAAAAATTAATGCATAGAAGGTCCCCATCTTGACTTCGTTGGTCAATGGTTAATCAACTTCATTGTGCTCTGCTGGTGGGTGACTCAAGCAAATCCCATTCATGGTTCTCCTTGAAGCCAAGAGGCTCCTGTGATTTTCTTCTCTTGCTCCATGGATGATGTAAATTATAGATTTGTCCATAGCTCTGCAGCTCCAAAACGGTTTCTTTTCTAACCCCTGGTTTTCCCATCACCACAATGATCTCAAGGGCTTCCACATCCCACCTTGATGGGTGCAGCAGTGGAAGGTGAGAGCTGGTGATCCTACCAAAGTTCTTCCTTGTGCATCCTGTCCACAGTTTGTGTGATGGCAGATGGGGACCTCCACAACCTTCCCTGGACCTGAAATGTCCCGTGCCACCAACATGGGGACAATCTGACATAAACCCACATCTCAATGGTGGCAAGTCAAGAAGGGACCTTCTGCTCTTTTTTTGTTGTTGTTCTGGCAGTTTATGGCCAATATGGAAAAGCCTCATTTGTTTGGAAAGATCAAGGAGCTTTTCAAGTATTACAAGATGAGAGAGGTCCCATGTTGTGGGACTTCACCACATGCTTAAGGCTAAGCCCTTGCTGGGTGGTGGTGGAGCTCAGCTGGCTCTGAAGTGTGGTTGTTGAACAAGTGCTGCATTGTCCAGGGGCTTGCTCGAGGTTCTCCACTCTGCTCTGCACTAACAACCTGCTGGTGGTGGGTTCTCCTCACCTTCCTTGTCTGATGGAACCACCTCATTCATTTATCTGGATATTGAGACTAAATATTCCGTGGTGGCATCTGCAGATGCCCACACTGCTGGGGAGCAGCCCAGGGGGACATCGGCTGCTGGGGCCAGCTCAGCTCCAGCTCCTCACCCCCAGCACCTTCAGGTCCTTCTCCCAGGGCTGTTCCTTCGCCCTGTGCTGATCCTGGTGGTTGCCCCCAACCCATGTGCAGGAGGATGTTTTATCTCAGCCCCTGGAGCTGGTGAAGAGGAGCAGAGGTTTGCTCTGCTCTGCAGGCAGCAGGGGAGGAGGGAAGGTGCTTTGTGGAGGTGATGGGGACCTCCAGGAGCTCTTGACACACAGACTGGTCATGCAGGTGCCACCCTGGCCCATGGTCAGCCAGGCAGAATAGGGGCTTGTGTGTGCGAGAGAAGGACCCAGTGTGTGCAGACCTTGTTTAGCATCCCAAGGTGTGTGCAGGGAGGAGAAGGTGGCTGGAGTCCACTCGGAGGAGCTGGCAGGGACTGGGAAACCACAGGGGGCTGGGAGCAAACAGCCAGAACCCTCAGCCCGGGGGTGCTTTGGGGGGTTGCAGGGTCAGGAGGTTGTGGGGTGAAGAGGACCCCGTGTCCATCCCCAAGGAACGGCTGCTGAGGGGTGTGAACTGGGAATTCAGGAGCTGCGTGAGGGAAACAACATCACCTGAGCCAGAGGCCAAGAGCTGTTTGTGGTGGCTCCTGAGAGCAGACCCAGGAGCAGATGGACAACAAGCCCTGGGCCAAAGCAAGCTGGGCATGGCTAAAACTGGACCTGGTGTTTACATCTCAGTAACGGAGCGTGGGAGGAACCGGCCCCAAGAGCTCCCAGGTTTGGCTGCTCAGGTCCCACTCTTGGGTGAGCAGGGAGGGGACCAGCTCCTGCCTGGAGATGTAGGTGGGGATGTGGCTGGAGTCCATGAGCAAGGCAGGAAGATGCTCCAAAACAATGCTGAGGGAGAAGGGAAGGGAAGGGGCTCGTCCCTTGGGTGGTGGGAGGTGGTGCTGGGAGCCACCTCCCTGCCCAGAGCAGCACGGAGGAGAAGGAACAACTGGAGCTGGCAGGGATCTGCCATTTGGACGCTGCCTCCAGGGCAGGAAAAGTCATTATGGAACCTCTCCAGATCTGTCCTGCACATCTCAGTGTTCTGCAGCCAGCCCGTTGGGTCCTACCTCATTGTTTCCTTGGGTGAGGTTTGTCTTTGTTAAGAGAATTTCCCTCATCCACGACTCCCCCAGGGTCTGATTTGCTTTGGGGGAGAGGAAAGTTCTGCTCTCTGCTCCTGGCTGAAGCCTCCATCCCCTCCATGCAGGTCCACGTGCTTGGGGAAAGCTCCTGGGGCAGAGCAGCCAGGGCCACCCAACCCTCTGCAGCTCCCACCTTGGCCGTGGACCCACATCAACCATGTCATGAGGAGCTGAGGGCTCTGAGACCAGCTGGGGACTCACCTGGGCCAGGCAGGGCTGTGGAGATGCCAGAGGAGGACATGGGGGGAGTCACTTGCTCCAAACCTCTGTTAGAATTACACCTTCCGATATTTATTCCTTCCTCTGGTGTCCAGCCATGGAGCCTTCCCATTTCTGGGTGGAAATCAAATGGAACCCGAAGCCTCGTGTTCCAAGAAGAGGGTTTATTTAGTGGACTTCAGCAGTTGGGAACACACAGGTGAGTGTTGTGGAAGGGGGTGCACAAGCAGGAGTGACATTCACAGTCCAAGGCAGGGGAATCCTCTGGGAATTCCTGCAGTAAAGCACCAGCTCCAGGTCCTGCTGGCGCTCCCTGGGCAGGTCTCCTGGTGGTTTCGGGCACTTACTGGAGATAAACAATAAATGGCCACAGAAAAGCTCCCGGGAGGGACGCAGGGTGGGGAAGCTGCTGGTTCCCAGGGAGGTAAGGCTGGGGTAGAGAAGGTTTGGCTTTCACAAGGCCATGAGCTCCAGTGGGGTTGGCTTGGGATGCCTCTGGTTGGTGGGACAGACTCTGCTCCTTTGGCAGGGGAGGTTCTCTTGGGTTTAGGCTGCTCTGTTCTTCACGCTTTCAAATATCTGCATCACCCTCCCTGCTGGGATGCAGCCTTCCCTCACGATGGTGATGCCACCTTCCCAGGGGAGGAAGGAGAAAGCTGGGATGAGCCCCAAGGGGTGAACGGAAAGGGTGGGGGGATGAAGGAACACCTTGGACCAGTAAAGCCACCCAAACAAAGCTGTGCAGCAAGAGGACCAGAAGCTTTGTCAGGAGCCAGGAACTCCTGCCTACGCTGAGCCCACACTTTGCTCCAGAGTTTAGTTTTCCACTCAGCTGACAGCCCAGACCCAGCTAACACCACCTGTTACATCACCGTGGCCGAGCTCCTGCAACACCTCCATCCTGGTGGTCTACAAGGAGCTCCCACCCTTCCTTTCAGGAGCTCCCACCCTCCCACTCGCCGCGTTTTCACTCTTATGAGGCAGGTTTTTCTTGCACAACCACGTTCCTCCTCGCTGCCTTGTTCTCTGTCAACACAGAGGTCCTCCAAGGACATCTTTTGTTTGTTCCTCCCCATCAACATGTTTGCAAACGTCCAGGGCACTCCAGAGCTGTTGCTCTTGGAGCACTCTGTGCTGCCAGCCTGATACTGTTGGGAGGAGTGGAAACAGCCCAAGAAAATGCAGTTGCTGACATGGAAAGGGTGGTTCTTGCACTCACTTTCATCAATCTTTGTGCAGTTGACCACGGTGGATGCCACCACCTCATCAGATTCTCCATCACACAGAACACCCTCCAGCTTGTGGCCCAGACGCCTGGAGGGGAAAAAAAAACCCCAACAACTTCATGTCACGTTGTGCTGAAGATGCAGAGCATCAAACCATGGTCTGTGGACCACGAAAAACTCGTTGGTGACCCCCCTGGCAGGTGGTTTGCACTGAGATCGAGGTGCCACCAAGAGGTACTCACGAGATGACCATGTCGTGGTGTGTGCTGTCAACCTCTCCGCTGGGGTTGGCAGATGTGATGGCCAAGGGTCCTGTCATGTCAATGAGGTGCACCAGGACTGTCAGGTCGGGCACCCTGATCATGATGCTGTCTGGGGTGCCCACCCGGCTGTAGCCTGCTCCAACCCCTGCGAAGACATGGAGGACATTGGCAGGGGCGTGACTGGCATGGTGGCATCAGAGGACAAGTCACCCTGCTCCGCACCCCAAACAAAATTCCTGCTCTCTGTGTAGTTTCAGGGAAGCTCCTTGGTCAGAAACCCACGAGAGCAGCCATAAGACTTTGGGGCTAACTGCAAGAGGACAAGGTCGATGGCTGGAGATCAGCACAGCCACCTCCATGGACACAGGATCCACCTGTAGCACCTTCTTGTGACCGTTGCCCACCCTCTGTCACACCCCAGCCTGTCAGACACACCCAACTCCTGCTGTTCTTTGGTGTTCTCATTGGTTCCCAGGCTTGACCTGAGTCGTGCTGCTGCTCACGGTGCTTCGACTCCATCCATACAGTAGGAAGGAGGAGATGCTGAGAAGAGGTGCCCATGGGAACCCCATCCCACCATCCTGGGACCTCTCGTCTCTCTTGGATGCTCCACCCAAGGGTTGCTCATCCCCAGCTAACAGTTACAGCCTTGAGAAGAGGTGACCCTCCCAGGCTGCTGAGCCTCCTTCCTCCCATCTGACTGGGCTGAAGACATCATCCCACTGCCTCACGCTGCCCGTGAGTCATCCCGGCTCATGAACACCCTCTGCTAAACATTGACCATGGCAAGGAAGAGCTCCAGAGAGGACTTCTCAGGATGAAACCAGCAGAACCTCTCCCCATGGGCCTCCAGAAGGGTGTGTGGATTGCAGAGCTGCCGTGCTGGAGACCTGGAGGAAGGAGAGTAGACCTGTCCTGTTCTCCTCACCCAACTTCTTCAGCCACTCTCCCTTCTGGATGATGCAGCCGATGCCACCAGGGTAGACGTTCTCCATGAACTCCCACAGCAAGGGGCTGATGGGGGGAGCAGCCGCTCGCAGCTGGTCCAGGTTGGAGATGAAGATGCAGATGGGCTTCTCCTGAGGCCTGTCCTGCAAGAACCAGGTAGAGAGGGAGGGAAGAAGTAGGTGAAGAGAGAAAATCTGTGCTGAGAACATCCAAGCCCGTTGGAACCCTGGTTTTTGTGCCCCCCAGGAGCTCCAACAAGCGAGATGCTCTCCCTGCACCACGTGCTGAGCCCAGGAGGGGACTAAATGCTCTGTTGGTGTCACAGAACAGTGTCTGCCCTTGGGACCTTGGTGGGATGCACCCAAATCCCCTGCTTTAGACACCACCAAGGGAGGGACGTTGATGCTCTGATCATTATTGGTGCTTTTAGCATCTTCTACACCAGGGACCTGATTTTCTTCTAGCTTAAGCTGCTGTAAACCAAGCTCAAACCCACCAACCCATGGCAGGATAAGGGGAGGAGACCCTCATGTCTTGGTAACCAACCTCTACACGGCCACTTCTTTTGTGCTGTGAAATCAAACCAGCTCTCCAAGTGGTGTCACCCCAGACCTTAGGTGACATCAGCTCCAGCGGGGCCGAGTGAGTCAGGAACTGGGCATGTATTTACATTCTGTTTATATTATCTCATCGCAGGGAAGGTCAGAGCTGGCACCAGGGCAGGGCAGAAAAGAGCCTTTTGTGGCTGCTGTGCCAGCTGAGATCGTCTGGTGTGCTCATTTCTCCAGGCTAGCCAGGAAATTGCCTCATGGAGAAGGGACGGGGCCAGGCTGCAGAAGTGGTGCTGAAGGTGCAACCTTTGGGGCTGGTGCCAGCGCTGAGCGTCTCCAGAAGGCTGGGGAGCTCTAGACCCAGGTTCTGATTCAGCACTTCGTAAGATAAGAGAGGACAAAGTTTGGACACACTCGTGACAAGCACCAGGGATGGTCCAGTTTGGGTCTGTGGCTTGACCCCTCCAGTGAAGCAGGACAGAGCTGGGTGATGCCCAGAGCCCCGTGATGCCCAGAGCCCCATGCCCAGGGCAGTGGGGGCTTTACCCCAGGTTAGCTCAGAAAATCCCACTATGGTGGGGTGGGAAGGGACCTCTGGAGATGCTCTGGTGCAACCCCCCTGCTCCAGCAGCTCCCCCAGAGCAGGGGACCCAGCAGCGTGTCCAGCCACCTTTGGAATCTCTCCAGAGGAGACTCCACAACCTCTCTGGGCAGCCTGGGCCAGGCTGGTCCGTGATGTTTTGCTCATAAATGGGTCAAATTCTGTGTCTTAGGACAACTTGAAGCAAGGGGCCCCTGTTTCTGCTCCTGTAGATAACTCGTCTCTAGGACTTGGGCAGGATCCAGGTGCCCAGGCAGCAGCCTTGTGCTCACACCTTGATCCTGTAGACCTTCTCGATGGCTTGGGGGTGTCTGCAGGAGGCTGCCAAGGCATAGACGGTGTCTGTCGGGACCCCACACACTGCCCCCGTGTTCAGCAGGTCAGCAATGGCCCTCAGGCCACTCGTGCAGTGGGACCTGGGGCAGATGCAAGGTGGAGGATCTTCGGTGTCCTTCTTGGAGCTCTCAGCCTGGAGGAAACAAACCCATTATGGTGGGAATAAAGCAAAGAGATGAAACTCAGGTAGGACCCAGCCCACCCAAATGCAGGTACCTCCCTGTGCCCTGGGCCCTCCATAGTCAGGGGGCAGGGGCAGCACTTCTAGGGATGCTTCACCTGGAGCAGGTGAGATGGGTTGTGAGGCAGCAGAGCTAGTTCTGTCCCAGTAGTGAAGTCAAGGACAGAAGTGGACGTTTCAACTGCTGATGTCCCAAATTAGGGGAGGTGGATCCCACCCAGCAGAAATAACTGCTCTCCAAAGTGACCTGAGGGAACTGCTGGGGACTCCCAAATCCAGAAGAACTTGGGTAAGATCAAGAGTCAAGTTTGTTCTCCGTGGTTAGAAGTGCTGACTCAATGACAAGGTTTCTCTGCAGCTGGCAGATCAATCAACCCGGGTAGGTGGAACTGCCTTGGCCAGACATAGAAGATGGTAGAAGAAGTTTAGATACAGTGAGGAGCTCTTGCTGTCTGCTTTGGGAAGCTTTAAACTCCCTTCTCCCCTGGTCATGGCCTTTAAAACTTTAATCTGTCAGAAACTCTGGGATTGGAGGTGGACCATGGAGAAGCATTGGGGAGTGAGGTGGGTTTGTAAATGTCCTGCCCTTCCTCCAAGTCTCCATTCATGTTACTCATGATGGGAGACCTTGTGTTCTGCTCATAGCTCCCTGTGACTGGGATTTTGAATGGCACTGAGAGAGTCCAAGGAAGGACATTGACTGGAGATCTGAAGCCCCATAGACAAGACCAAGGAGCCCAGGGTGTCCCTGCTGACCAGGGGAGCTCCACCACCACTCAGCAGATCTTACTGTGAACAGAGGGGGGCCCATCACCATGAGGTCCTTCCCAAACATGCTGTTGGCGAGCGATGCTGTTGCTCCGTAGAAGCAGATGGTGCTGAAGATGCTGAGGAGCACAACTGGGGGAAAAAAAAACAACCCAGAGAGTCAAAGGCAGGAAGGGTGATGACAAAGCTTCATTCTCTTCATGCCTCATGACTTCCCAGCACCACAGGCTGACCTCAGCCCTTCCCCTCATGCACCATTTGCAGTCCAACACATTTGTGGGTCCAAAAATCCCGAGGCATTTCCAGCCTTGTCTACCTGTGCCCCGTTGCCCATTGGCTTTGGACTTTTTTCCTGGTGGAAAAGCTTCTACCCTGCTCAAACACCCTAACTACAAATAAAATCCTCCCTTGCTGCGAAGCCAAAGCTTCAACAGAGCTACAGCCACTCACATGTAGTTCATCCCAAACCTCACTCAACAGCTAGAAGGTGGGATCTCAGGAGGTTCTGAAGAACCAGCCACCTCTAAGTGTTTACTAGAAAGCTCAAGGACCTGGAGATGGTGTGAGGAAAGGTTTCCTCCTCCAGCCATGGAGCAGAAAGACTCAACATCCACAGCTTGGACACATCTAGGGATGGTTGCACGCTCTCCTGCTGCTTTTTCCCCAACCAGGGACCTCCTCACTGCACCTCTGGGTGAAGGTTTGGGGACCCAGCTCATCTAAAACTCACTTTCAAAGAGCAACGGGAGGTTCTCCAGCGTGAAGAGCAGAAAACAAATGGTCAGGAGCTCCATTGTGAGGGTCATGCTGAGCAGCACCAGGTTGAGGGAGGAGGCTGTGAGAAGAAATAGAGATGAGAGGGACCCCATCAGAGAACAACCCATGAAAGTACATGTGGAGCAGCAGGAGAGCTCCTAACTCAGCCTCATGTTGTTTGATGAACCTGAGCAGCCCATGACTTCACTTCCCTGCCCGTGGAGGAACAGAGAGGCCCGGCCAGGGTTTGTTCAGCCCCCAGCCTGCAGGGGACAAGCTGCCAACCCCTCCTCCTGCCAGAACACTCTGCTCACATGGAAAACACTCCTCGGGCAGCCAGGAAGGTTCTGATTTCCAGCAGCAGGGCTGGAGGTGATGGTGGAGACGTGCCAGTGGCCCCGGCCGCTGAACGCTGTCACCTCACTTGAACCTTGTGTTTGCTTTGAGGAGTTCTCCATCCTCATGACTGCTGCTCCCAAGCCCAGCTCAGCTTCTGGTACAGGCAAAACATTCAAGTTCTTGCTTAACCTCCCCAGGGGAGCTGAGACTCCATCCCTCGTCCATCTCCACCACAGGTGCCCTTTGATCTGACCCCAGACACCCCTCCATTAACCATCCCACACTGGGACTTACCTAGGACCATTAGGCAAGCATTGAGCACCAGGAAGGCTGTAGAACCTGCCGTGAAGCCTTCACTGCTCCCTGCCCCGAGGTTCACCAGGTGGCCTGGAACAGGAGCAGCAGATGTGGTGGTGAGCAAGCCATGAAGTGGCAGAGGAGTGACATTATCTGCAGCTGGAATGGCTGCGGTTCAGACCAGCTGGGTGGGGTCTCTATGGAGAAGATTCACCACATGGAAACCCTTCTGTGATACCTTTGGAGGTATTAACTGGAGAACTGGTGGTGGTTGACCAGGAAAACTCATGATTTCACCTCCAGCTCGTAATCCAGAGGGTCTGGCTGGAAGCATCAATAGCTTCTTGTTGCTCCTCTCCAGCAGGAGCTTTAATTTCCCCACAGGTGCTCCTTTTACTAGGACCTGGAGGCTGGGTGGACATGCTGCCCACCTGGAGCTAAATGAGGCTTTTTAAAGCCCAGGCTCAGCATGCTGAGCTCTTCCTTCGTGGTGGTGACTACCTGAGATGGATTGCTCCAGGTTTCTGAAGGCTACATCCAGAAACCCGAGTCTTCCACTGCCTCAAAAGCATCTCCTGAGCTTTTATTTTGAGCCAAGAGCCTGGAGACAACCTGGGTGCTGCCTCACAGGGGTTTAGCAGGGAAATCTTGGTCTCATATGGAGTAGGAGACACAACTTGGGCTCCTGGAGCTGTCAGAACACCAAGTGACTGCAACAACAGCAGTTGTGTGAGTACAGCCTGAGATGTTTGGTCATTATCTTTTTATAAGGAGGGATTTTGGTCAACCTGGTGTCACTGGATCTCCTGGGGGAGGAATTATGTTGGGGAAAGCAATCTGAAATCTCCTCAAAACCCCAAAACACCCTTTTTTAAAAAATTTTGAGTAGCAAACCAGTAACCCCTGAGCTGGGTCAGGCACTGGGACAGGCTGCCCAGAGGGGTGGTGGAGTCACCATCCCTGGAGGGGCTCAACAAATGAGGATGTGGTGCTTGGAGACATGGTCTGGGGGTCAGGGAGATGCTGGACAAAGGTTGGACTTGCTGACCCTAGAGGTCCTTTCCAACCTCAATGATTCTATGACCTTGAGTTACCTGCAAAGCGAAGCCAGGTCCAGGCTCCCCAGAAGGCAGCGTAGCAGAATGGGAGGACACATCCAAACCTCCTCCCTCCTTGGACCTGGATCCTGCAGACGTAGAGCTGCACCAGGGCTCCCGGGATGAGCACGGAGGGGATGGAGAGCTGCTGTCTGCTGGGGCCACCAAGGCCACCCTGGATGGCAGAGGCTGCAGCCAGCCCATTGCAGATGTAGAACAAGGCATCTGGCACTTCAGCCCTGGTGCCACTTGGGACGTTCTTGGACCTCGTGAGGAAGATTTTGGTGGCCATCAGCGTGGTTTGGAGAGCTGAGCTGGACACGGCCTGGACCCCAACGGGGATCAGGACCTTCTCCCCGATGGAGTTGATGAGGCTGGCGAAGGTGGCGTACATGGAGAGGGCGGTGCAGAGGCTGCAGGCAGCCCCCAGCAGCAAGTAGGCACCTGGTGTTGGGATCTGGTGGATGGAGGCCGTGGTGAGGATGATGAAGGAGGCGTTTTGCAGCATCTCCAGGGTGTCTCTGTGGGCTGACATCAGGAGGAGCATGCAGGCAACGGCCAGGAAGAACCAGCCTCCAAACATGCCCAGCCTGCTTTCCTCAGCCTTGGAGAGCCCCAGCAGGGTGGTGAGCGTGAACTCCTCCCAAGACATCACCAGCCAGAAGAGGCTGTGGACACCAAACTTGGTGGTGTGGTAGACATCCCCTCTCAGATAACTGTAGAAGCTGGAGAGCATCTGGCAGCTGGAGATGATGGAGATCCACGCTGCCCCAACACAGAAGGTCTTCACGTACCCAAAGAAGTAGAAGGCAAACAAAAAGGGAGCGATGGTGTCGCAGATGTTGCCCAGGGCCATTGGCTCGGCATACTTGGTGTTCTTCTTCTTCTCTTCCCCAATGGCCTTGGAGGAGCTCTTCTGTGCTGACCCCAGCAGCAAGACGTTGAAGAGAGGGTGCCCAAAGCCTGGAAGGACGTAGCGTTGGGTGATGCCCTTGAGCAGCAGAGCCACCGCCCCATACAACCCGCAGATGACAATGACCAGCTCGATGACCCCTGCCACCACCAGGGCCCACTGGCCAAACAGAGCCACTGCTTCAAACACCAGGGCGAGGGCGATGGCCCCGAAGATGAAGGGCATGATGTAGTTGACCGTGGCCGAGCAGAAGGAGAGGATGAAGGAGATGGAGATGTAGGCGACCAGCCCGGCCACCGCGCTTTGGCTGGAGGAGAGCTGGGCCATGCCCAGGGGCAGGAGGTGGCTGGCGTTCCCCAACGTCGTGTTGTGCAGGGAGGGGTAAGCAGCTGTGATGATGCGTGTGGCCCCAAAGCTGCTCCACAGGGAGGAGAAGGTGAGGAAAGCTGCTCCTCCAAGGTGGTCGTACTTCCGAAAGGCCAGAAATCCAGCCAGGAGCTGGACAAAGCCTCCGATCAGGATGAGGTGGACACCTGAGAGACACGTGAAGAGGTCAGGTAGGAAGCAACCCACTTGAGCTGCATCTCCAAGTCTGGGGAACACCCCACCTCAGGTCCCACTTCTGGTGACCAGCTCTATGGTCTCTGTCCTCTCCTCCCACCTTAATGACAAATTCCTGTGCTGAGCTTTGGTGTGTGGGCACTGAGCCCCTTGGTGTGCTCAGAATGGAGAGGTGAGCAGGTCCAGGAGCAGCTTGGACCTATGAAGGTGGGGGAGTGACACATGAAAGGCTTTTGGTAGGGTTGTTGGGGAAGGAGAAGCAGCTATGGAAGCATGTGGACCTTCTGTACCTTGGAGAAAGCCCCTATCTCCCCACCTCTCCCACCATGGAGGTGAGAGTCCCTCCTGCCTGGTGCTCTCAGGGGAAAATCCACCTCCAACCAACATCCCCATGAGCAGCATCACCCACCTGCAAGGATGTCCTCTGCTCCCTGTGGCCTGAGGCCGGTGTGGACCACGATGAAGTTGTGGAGGCAGAGGAGGAAGGCGCTGACCACGTTGGCCAGGAGCCCCAGCGCCGCCGGCTCGCTGTAGAAGACGGCCGCAAAACCCACCATGGTCCTTCCAGACACAACAGGAGCCTCCGTGGTTGTCCCCACAACCTCCCTGTCGTCGGTGTCTGGACCGGCTTGGGCCTTCAGCCAACCTTCAGAGCCATCCCCCTGCTCCGAGGAGGGGGAAGCTGGTGCCAGGCTCAGGTGTTTCCATCGTTCCTCCCCAGTGGCGGCTCCAGACAAAGGCTCGATTCAAAGCAGGGCTTGAGGTGCCTCCTTTCCGGAGCCCTGTCCAGAGAAAACACACACACAACCTATTTAGGCTACCAGGGCCGCTGGCAAAAACACCTCGAGGTGCCCCAAAGCTCTGCAGGTGGTGCTGATGGGTCCTGCCCCCTCTTCTCCAGGCTGCTGGGGATGGAGAGCATGAATAGCCCGACACAAGTGAACAAACATCCAGGCGAAAGCCACGAGGTATTTTATTTTTTTTGAGCCGTTCCAGGACGTTTCTTATCCACTGTTGGAGACAAACAGGCAGGCACGGCTCACACACACTCACAGCCTCCCTTCCACATGGAATTTTCCAGCTCCATCCCTTCTCTTGAAGCCCCAGTGACTAAAAAGTCTATTTTCAAACCCTTCATATTTCTGCCATGATCTCGTCCCTTCCCCTGCAGCCCCCACGTTTCCATTGCCCGGCACTCCTGGGTACCACCAGCCTCTGGAGGCTTTTGTGAGGGAACAAAGATGAAAATAAACCGGCGATGTTCTTGTTGTTGGGATATTTTTAGGGCATGCTATGACCTAACGGGGCTGGAACAGCAGGAGGAGGTGATGTGTTCTGTGCTCAGCCAGTCCAAAAAGCCTTTTGGACAGGAGGGAAAGTGGCACCACAGGGATGTGGGAAGTGAGGAGAGAGCAGCACCACCCAACAGAGACAGTTCTGTGACTGTTGATGACCCTAAACCCCAGTTTTTGCTCCCAAACATGGGCAGACACGAGTTTTACAGACACAAACCTGGTTTCTGGGCTCTTGTTGCTCTAAACCCCTCACGTTTTCCTGCTCTCCATCTACCCCAAAGGATGCAATGGTCACACTAATGAAGACTGAAGGAGAAATCACCTCCTATGGTCACACAAATGAAGAACCAAGGAGAAATCACCCCCTGACATCTCTGGGCTGCTTCAACTCCAACCCCCATGGGATGTGGAAGGGGTAAGAGCTTTCCAGTGAACCTTGGTGGGGGGACAGTGAATTCACCTCATTATTTAACCCAGCTCAAGTTTAGATTTGGGGGTTCAGAGAGATGCACCAAACCACGGTGCTGCAGGAGGAACTCTCTGACCATCAAACCTCTGTGTAAACCAGACTTAAGGAGGCCCCAAGAAATGATGCACCCTTGGGAAGAGCTGAGCAGCCACCTGGGGAGGCCACAACATTGTCTTTTTTTTTTTTAAAGTCATATTCAGCTATAAATAATCTGGTTTAAATGGTTATACTTGGAGGCAAGCCACAATATTAAGTTCCTCCAGATGTTTTACCCAAATAGCTCAGGAGGTGGCTTTCTAGGCACGCTGCAACAAGCCCCTGCTTTGAGCAGGTCTCTGGAGGAGGAGGAGGAGGAGGAGATGGGGTTTGTGGAGGAAGATGGGCTGGCCCAGGGGCTGCTTGGCTCACAGGGGTGGGTTTCTACTTGCTAAGGCTCATTCCTGCAGAGCCTGGACATGCAGCTGGGGTTAGTGAAGGATGTAGAGACACAGCTCCTGGGGCTTGTGGTGAAATCCTTCACGGGACACCTGAGAACGGGGGGAAAGAAGCACCAGAATGTGCCCTATTGGGCTGTGGAGGTGTGAAGGGAAAGGATGGGGGAGGATTTAGACCAAGGTATGGAAAAGGAGGAGGCTGAAGGAGCTTCCCATGGGAGGAGGAGGTTTTGGGGTTGGAAACGGCTGCAGACCTGCTCTGGCCACCTCTACCCAAGCATCCTCCCCCTCCCTATCCTAAGACCACTTCAACGTTCAGTACAATGAGGACAATTCAACATTGAAGTGGTGGATTCCCTTACTTTAGGCAGTTTTAAGACCCAGCTTGACAGGGTGCTGAGTTATCTCATTTAAACTGGATTTTTCTATCTTGAAAGGTTGGACTAGATGGTCCTTGAGGTCCCCTCCGACCTGGCATTCTCTGATCCATGCATTGTCCCCCAGCTCCATTTCATGGAGCAATGAATCCCCTCCTGTTGTTCTCTCCAAGACCTGGAGAAACGAGGTGGAAACCCTCAGAGGTGGTTTCTGGTCCAAGTGTGCCCGGGCTAAAGCCGCTCCTGGCTGGTGTCACTATCTGTTCATGCAGCTGCTTTGTAAGGACCCATTTCTCCAGAAAACTGATAAGGTGACACCTCTGCTCCCTGCTGCAGGTCAAGGAGGGACCTCCCACCTCCTCTGTGCTGGAGTCTGCAAGCCGGGTGTCCTCAGCTGGGACCGATGCAGAGCAGCTCTTTGGGCAGTGGTTACGGGGGCAGAGGAGTCAATGGGAAGTCCCTTCCCACCCAATCTATGGGGTTGGCAGCTCTTCCAGCCAGCACAGACACTCTCCAGGAAACCACTTCCAGGTGAGGAGGCACCTGAGGTGCTGCCAGACCTTCCAGAGAGCTGGTGAAGGGATGGGGCAGCCCGGGGTGACCCTCCCCTCACACAAACCCCACAAAGCAAAGCCATCCCCTCGCTCATCCAGCCTCCTCCAGCTTTCTTCTGCTTGCCCCTGATGTTCTTCAGGGATGCAGAGGTGGCTTGTGAGGTCCTCCCTCCACCCTTCTCCCCTCGGTGTGACCTCTGAGCCATGCCCACAGGGCTGGGCTGCAGCCTCTGGACACCTTCTCCTTTACTTGCCACCTTGCTCACGACTTCCCTTCAGCCCCTCCAGCGATGGTCACCCCCTTCTCTTTCCATCCTGCTGGGCTGTGCAGGCATCACCCCGTGCTTCTGCTGCCCATGCCTTGACTACTATCACTGGGAGTATGCTGGTGTGTGGACGTTGCCTCCACAGGAGGTCGGACCAAGGCTCAGCACACACATAAACACCCAAACCATTAATTACTCAGGCTCTGATTCCCCAGAGACATTTTGCAATCGCTTTTCCGTCCCACCTTATCAATGATGACAGATGTTTATCCGAGCTCTGAGGAAACACCACGTCCCTCAAGATAAAACACATGTAGAGGCTGAAATGCAGCTCTTTTTGGACAAGCACACAGCAACGCTCCACAGCTGGAAGGAACATCTCCAGCCTGCCTCTGCTCTGGTGGAGCACAGCCCAAAGTTCTCTGAGATCCTTGCATCTAGTAGGAAATCCAGGCTGGTACGTCGCACCAGGCTGTGATCCTACCCAAAATAACAAGCAGATGTCCCCAGGTTTCACTCCTAGAGCCATGACATTCCCCCAGCTCATAGCATCAAAGACCCACCCCAACATTCCTCCAGGAACGAAGGGTCCCAAAGCCTCCTGGAAGCTACAGGAGGTCACATCTCCACCAAGGTTTCAATGACCCAGCAGCACAGGGCAGAGCTGGGTGCTGGGCAGGAGGAGAGCTATGGAAAGACCCAACCCAATGACCACCTGCTGGATGGACTCAAGAAGAAAAGCACCAAAGAAAAGCCACCGAGGCCACGCTTCTCCCTCTGCAGCTTGGATTACCTGGTTTGGTGACACTTCGGCTCAATGGGAGGATGCTCGTGTCCCTCTCATTTCCTGGTGGGAACCACTTTTATAGTCCTCCTCTGTAGGAGGAGCCTGGGGCCGGTTGCTTCACACATTGGCACCTGGGGCATTTCGGAGACAGGCGTTTCCTTGGGCTTTGTCAGTTATTGTCCTAAATCTTTTTTTATTCCCTGAAGCCAGGGGAGGAGGGGGGGGGTCCCATCTATTCAGCAGAGCAAAAACCACCCCTCCTCATCTATTCCCCCCACCCTCTCCGTCCCCTGGGGCTGATGTCATCACGCTTGAAATTCAAAAAAAAACCCCAACAAAAAAAAGCAAATTGCCTTTCAGAAGCATATATAAACCCCGAGAGCAGAGCACCTCCACACACCACCTCTCCCATCCCTCCAGCAGAGCCGTGTGGAGCTGGGGACCCAGCAGTGGTGGCAGCCACCACCATGGTCTACTTAACCTTCCAGGTAACTATGACTGCCTACTCCAAACCTCCCCATCCCCGAGCTTCCCTGCAGCCACTTTAAGGAGGGAACAGCATTTTCTGGGTGGTTCCTCGACTGGTCCAAGCTGTCGTGACATTAGATGAGAACCTGCTCCAGCGCTAACAAAACCAGGTGGTCTTCACAGATGCTTTGTTGGTATCTACTGACCTGTTCCTTCCATGGCTGCTCCTTTGGTGTGTCCCAGAAGCGTTTCATGGGGTGCCAATGCAGGGGGGTGGTTGTTGGTGGGATGTGCCGGGTGGTTTTTCCCTCCTCGTGTCCACTCTGAGCTGGTTCTCCTGCAAGAGGCTTTCATGGTAGGTCTGCGAGAGGCTGTGCTGCCCTTCCTCCTGTAGGGCTTTATTTCCCTGCCTGTTCTTGGCACCTCTGCTGGACTCTGCTTTGGAAAATGTTTTTTTTCCTCCTTTAAATATGTAGCTGGTTTTTATCCACCCATTTGATGTGTGGGAGCCTTTCAGTGCCATGCTGGAGGCTCTGAGGAACTCCAGGCAGCGCCGGTGACAAGTGCTCTTTCTCCCTCTCTCCTCTAGAAATCCCAGAAGTTCTTGGCAACCTCCCGGCAAGTTCACAAAACTGCTGCTCACGGTTTGTATCTCCCTGAGAACAGCCCTCCCTGCCCCGTCCTACAGAGCAGCCCCAAATAATCATGTTAGTACCTCAAAATGGAAAAAAAGGGAAGTTCTGGGCTGAGCACACTGAGATAAACCTTTGAATTCGTGAAGACCAAGCGTGCCTGGGGGGGTCTCGTGGTGGTTGCTGCCCTTGGTGGCTAAAGAACAGGGAGAAAAGTGACAAGTGATAAAAATACTGGTCACTAACCCTGCATTTGGGGACCAGGCTTCCCAAGTTCTTACCCTCTGCCTGTCAATGTGAGATGTTTAAACTGTAGCTGTCACCGGGCTGCTCAGACCCTGAACTCCTCTGCTGGTCAGGGCTCCCTTAGAGGTCCCTTCCAACCCCATGATTCTGGGGTACACCTGACCCTGCTCTTGGTGTTGCTTGGCTCATGGTTTGCTCTCCTTGTGCTGTCCCCTCCACCAGCTTCTCTGCTTCGGGGAAATGAAGCAGAACTTTGCTGTGCAGCCACTTGGCCTGGTATAAGTTTGTCTATAAACTTGTTTTTAAATGTGATATTGATATAAAAAATGGAAGGAATGTTGCTTGGTGAACACCTGAGAACAAGAGAAAGGATAAGGATACGAATAAGAAAGGATAAGAATAAGAAAGAATAAGAATAGGAATAGGAGTAAGAGTAGGAATAGGAATAAGAATAGGAATAAGGATAAGAATAAGAATAAGAAAAAGAATAGGAATAAGGATAAGAATAAGAAAAAGAATAGGAATAAGGATAAGAATAAGGAAGAATAAGGAGGAAGAATAAGAATAGGAATAGGAATAAGAGTAGGAATAAGGATAAGAATAAGAAAGAATAAGAACAGGAATAAGAAAAAGAATAGGAACAAGAGTAGGAATAGGAATAAGAATAAAGATAAGAATAAGGATAAGAATAAAAAGGAATAAGAATAAAGATAAGAAAAAGGAAGAATAAGAAAAAGAATAGGAATAAGAATAAGAGTAGGAATAGGAATAAGAGTTGGAATAAAGATAAGAATAAGGATAATAAGAAAGAATAAGGGTAATAGGAGTGAGAATAAGAATCCATACAGATCTATTTGGCCTCGGACAGTGTCTTTTGTTTTTCATAGAGTCACAGACTGGTTTGGGCTGAAGGGACCTTTAAAGCTCCTCTGGTCCAGCCTCCTGCAGGGAGCAGGGACATCTCTAAGCAGATCAGGTTGCTCAGAGCCCCATGAAATGCTTTTAACTAAAGGGTTAAAAAGAGATCGTTGCCTCCTGAGGTGCCAAAGAGCACAATCTGGAGCAGATGTCCCTCCAGCCTCCCCAGTCCAGGTTGACTTCACCCTTTCCTTCTCCTGGAGGGCGTTTGGTGCCTTCGCTGGGGGGATGCTGAGGATGCTCTGGAGGAGGACGGGAGGTTTTGTGCTGAGTGCTACAGATTCCTATAGGGATGGATTTCCCAGAGGGGTGGGTTCTGGCTCCTGAGTCACAGCCACGGTGACATCCTCAGCCGTGTTTACAAGTGGTTTGGAGGCTCCTGGGCTCTAGGTGAGTCCAGAGACGTTGGCGAGCAGGCTGTGACTCAGTGGGGATGACATTTAGGAATGAATACCAGCTAGTGAGAGCAGGGAATGGCCACGTTGTTTCCTTAATTGGGATATTTTCTGTTTAAAAAACAAAGTGTCAGATGTACCTGCTGATTCTGATGAGGTTTCCCGGAAGATGGGGAAGTATTTTTGTTTTCTTGCTTCACTCCTCTTGACTTTTTCATGTGCTTGGCTTCGTTTGGGCATTAATGTTGTGTTTTATCTGTGTGCAAGTGTGTGCATGCACAAATATACACATTCAGGGCCATGCAGGTGGTGGTTACGTTGAATTTTGGCTTTTCTACTCATCGAAATTATATTATAAATTATAGTGGGCCATAATAATTATAATTCTATTATATAGAAGCCACCTGGAGAAAAGGAGGCTCAGGGGAGACCTTCTGGCTCTGCACAACTCCCTGCAAGGAGGTTGGAGCCAGGTGGGGTCGGGCTCTTCTCCCAAGAACAAGTGACAGGACAAGAAGAAACATCCTCAAGTTGCCCCAGAGGAGGTTGAGGTTGGAGCTGAGGAACAATTTCTTGCTGTGCAGGGTTGTGAAGGGCTGTGCCAGGCTGGGCGGGGCAGTGGTGGAGTCCCCATCCCTGGAGGGGTTTCCAAGGTGTGGAGATGTGGTGCTGAGGGACAGGGGTTAGTGGTGCCCTGGCAAGGATGGGGGAACGGGTGGACTTGATGAGCTTAAAGTTCTTTTCCAACCCAAACAATTCTATGATTCCATATGATTCTATAAACCTATATGATTCTATAAATCTATATGATTCTATAAATTCATCAAAGCAAGTTACCACCATGGAGAATTTTGGGTTTCCCACTAAACACCCCCAGAAAAACCAGTTCTCCATCTTCCTTGGATAAACTCAGCGAGACCAGAGAGCAAAGACCTCCCATGTCCTTACCCCCTCCCCTCTCTCGTGCTGCAGTGGTGGCCAGGAGCTCTCCAGAGGAGACCGTGACCAGCAGCTTCGCCTCCTTCATCCAGGCGGTTCGCCCCGAGCACCTGTCCAGGACCGTCCGGCACCGGAGCAAGAGGATGATCCTGGACAGCATCGGGGTCGGGCTCGTGGGCAGCACGACCCCCGTGTTCCACATCGCTCTGCAGTACTGCCGGGTAGGAACCGCCCCAAGAGGTCCCCACCACGGCACCACCCCCACCTCAGGGCTGACGAGTGGAGGTGGCATCACGCGCGAGGTCCTCACCTTGTTCCCCTCCCTCTCCCAGGAGCTGTACTCCCCAGTTGCCGTGAGCTCTGTCTATGGGAAGCCAGGGGTGAAGCTCTCCCCGACACTGGCGGCGTTCACCAACGGGGTTGCGGTAAGGGAAGGGTCTTCCAGGAGGAGCTCTGCTTCTGGTGCCTTCGGAGATACTCCTTAGCCTTACAGGGATCAACCTGGGGACTGGGAGGGCTGATGGAGGACAAGAAGTCGTGGGCTCCTCTGCTTTTGGAGGGGCCAACCACCCACCATGGTGACCACGAGGCGCCTGGGTGGATGTTGTCATAGATGTAGCCTCAGTAATATCATCGAGCCCCCCACACCAGCACGTCCTTATCTCCATCTCTCTGGCAGACCCACTCCATGGACTTTGATGATACCTGGCACCCTGCTACCCACCCCTCGGGGGCTGTTCTACCAGCTCTTCTGGCAGCTTCCCAGATGCTGCCTCCAGGCACCAAACCCACCGGGATGGATTTTCTGCTGGCGTTTAACGTGGGGCTGGAGGTGCAAGGAAGGCTCATGCATTTCTCCACCGAGGCTCACAACATCCCAAAGAGGTAAACCTCCTTTTCTTCACCGAGCAGGAAGGGGGTTGGTGGGTTTAACAGGTCTACTCAGGGCTCCAATAACTCAGGACCAGGGTAGAGCCCTCCTGAGAGCCAAATGTTCTGCCAGAGTTGGTGAGGCACCATTTGCCTCAAAAATAACCATCAAGAGTGGCATTGCCCTGGTGTGGTCCAAGGGACAGCATCGACCAGGAGCTGTTACCCTTGGACATGTCAGATGGGGCCACCTTATTTGTCTGGGGGGAGAAAGTTTGGACACAAACCATGACACCTGCACTGAGGGAAAATGAGAAGTTGCCTTCTGGAGATGCTGAGCTCACTTTGACTCTAACAAAGTTTTGAGTAGACAGTTTTTAGATGGCTTCATTTTGGGTGAGGTGAACCCCACCTGCACCAAAGCCATGAGAGGTTTCCACTGGCTGGTAGGTGAGGTTCTTGGGTGTTCTTGAGGTTCTTGGGTGGTCTCTTCTCACTGGTGACAGGTGACAGGACAAGGGGAAACAGCCTCAAGCTGCACCAGGGGAGGTTTAGGTTGGATATCAGGAAAAACTTCTCTATGGAAAGGGTTGTAAACACTGGAATGGGCTCCCCAGGGAGGTGGTTGAGTCCCCATCCCCGGATGTGTTTAAAAATCATCTGGAGGACATGGTTTAGTGGTGGGTTGTTAGAGTTGGGGTAGTAAGGTTGGGTTGAGGTTGGACTCGGTGATCTTAAAGGTCTTCTCCAGCCTTAACAACTCTATGACTCCCTGTGCCCAGCAGTGGGGGATGCTCATATCTGCTTTCCCCTCCAGATTCCACCCTCCCTCGGTGGTGGGCACCATGGGCAGCGCCGCAGCCACGGCCAAGCTGCTGGCTCTCAGCACAGCCCAGTGTGGGCACGCCCTGGGCATCGCTGCCTCGCTCGCGGGGGCACCCATGGCCAACGCTGCCACCCAGGCCAAGCCCCTGCACATCGGCAACGCCACCCGCCTGGGCTTCGAAGCAGCTCTGCTGGCAGCCCGAGGGATGGAGGCCAACCCCCTGATCCTGGATGATATCCCTGGTTGCTCTGGGTTCGGGGTTTTCTACAGCGCCTACCAGCCCAAACCTCTGTCCACACCCGGTGACCACCACGAGTTCCTCCTGGAGAAGCAGGACATTGCCTTCAAGAGGTTCCCAGCCCACCTGGGGATGCACTGGGTGGTGGATGCTGCCTTGTCCGTCCGCAACCTCTTCATCAACTACGCGGGGTCCTTCTCCCCCTCCTTGATCCGCACCATCGTGCTGAAGATCCCGGTGTCAAAGTACATCAACCGCCCTTTCCCCAGCTCCGAGCACCAGGCCAGACACTCCTTCCAGTTCAACGCCTGCTCTGCCCTGCTGGATGGGGAGGTGGGGCTCAGCTCCTTCACCCAGAGCAGCATCCACCGGCAGGAGCTGAGGGAGCTGCTGGACAAGGTGGTGGTGGAGCACCCCGAAGACAACGTGGCCAACTTTGACAAGATGTACGGAGAGGTGGCTCTGCTCCTGCACAGCGGGGACGTCCTGACAGGCAAGTGTGACACTTTCTACGGGCACTGGAGGAAGCCTCTGAGCAAGGAGTCCCTCCTGAAGAAGTTTCGATCCAACGCTTCTCATGTGCTCCCGGAAGAAAAAATAGAAACCATCATCACCATGGTGGAGAACCTGGAGGACCTGTCAGACAGTTCCCAGCTGGCCTGCAGCCTGTGAGGGACCACAAGGGGGTGTCTGATAAGGGTCCTGCCCTGCTGAAACTCTGATTTCTTTCTTCATTGGTGCTTTACTCTTGATTCCCAACCACAGGAACGTTCCCACCCCTTGAAATCGAAGCAGATGAGCCCCCGAGGCAGGAGGTTTGTCTGTGGCAGGAATTATGCATGGATCACATCCCAGCTGCTGCCTGAGCAGCTGGAAGGCCACCACAAACACAAACCAACCCCATGGGGATCCTGGGGGATCCTCTGGAAGCTGTTTCCCCAGAGGGAACCGTGTCTGGAGAGGTTTTAAAGCTGCATTCACAGGTTTTTTTCCATGCAGGACGTGAACTGCTGAGTCTGGGGAGAGGAGGAATCTCAGCTGCAGAACGTGTGCTTTTCTTGGTGCTCTTCTGGGCACTTTTGGGGACTTTTGAGTTAGTCATGCTGGCCAGCTGCAGAACCTATCAGTTACTGTAAACAGCCCAGCCTCAGAGCTCGCTGCCAGAGAGGGAGTTTTTGTGCTTTTCCAGTAAAATCCTCCCATTTCTCCAGCACTTTGTCACTTCTCTGTCTGCAAGGGCTGCTTCAAGCACCCTTAAACCCCTCGTGCTCAAGCACCCTTGTGTCTTCTCTGGATGGAAAGCAGCTGGGAGGTGAGGAACATCATCAGCCCTACACCTCCACCCCACCCTTGAGGTGACCCTGGCCCATCCCAGAGCTGTGCCCACCTCACCCCTCCTGCCTTTGATGGACACCTCTTCAGAGCTGGCTCCCCAGAGGTGCTCCCTGTGGTCTGTGCAGAGATGGGCACCTCTGGAGGGTGAGGTGGGCACCTGCACGCTGTGACTGGCACTGGGAAATTCCCATTTCTCTCCCCTGTGAGGAGGAAAAGCTCATTGGGACTCTTCTTAGCTCCTTTTTTCCAGCTGGGATGAAATCATTCGGCGTGCTCCTGAGTAGCCCTTCCCTGAAAGGTCCCCCCCATGTCCCTTCTGAGCAGTGAGGTGGAGACCTCCCCACCACAACTTTCCCCTGGTCATTAAACGACTGCTGTGACTGGTGACCCAAAGGGCTTGTGTCCAATGTGACCATGACGTAGGTGCAGAACTACAAGGGAGACCCAGATGGGATGAGAGTCATCCCAGCCAGGGCACGACTCTGTGCCCACCTCTAATCCACCCTCCTGTGCTGCCTCACATACTCACACTGAATTTTTCTGGATAAAAACTGGAGTGAAATTCATTTTCTGCATAGATATCTAACGGTATGTGATGTTAGACCACCGGGTTTTCAGTTTTATCTGCAACCAGAGGCTCTTCCATCAGATGGAGAACCCATCCACAAGGCTGGCCTGTGGCCAGGGACTTCTCCAGGGTAATATATTTACCCTGAGCCCTCCAGGCTCCTGTTTTCCCTTGTGAGAACAATAGTTATTGGCCAGCAGAGCCTGGACACAACCCTCACCGAGAAGACATCACCCAGTGTTTCTTCTTTACGCAACAAATTCCAGATACTTGCAAAGTTTCCGTGACAAGCTTCTAGTTTCCTTAGTGCCTTGGGTCGAGACAGGTGTGAGATCACCCGTTTTGGGGCTTTATTTATCTCTCTCTTCTTTGTTTTTGGTTTTGTTTTGTTATATTCCTTTTCATTCCTATTATTAATAATATTTTATTATTATTATAGTTGTTATTATTTTATTTTACTTCAGTTATTAAAATGTTCTTATCTCAACCCATGAGGGTTTGTTGGTTGGTTGGTTGGTTGGTTTTGTGGGGTTTTGTTTGTTTTGTGGGGTTTTGTTTGTTTTATGGGGTTTTGTTTGTTTGTTTGGGGGGTTTTGTTTATTTGTTTTGTGGGGTTTTTTTGTTGTTTGGTTGTTTTTTTTTAATTCTCCTCCTCATCCCACTGGGAGGGAGGAGGAGGGAAGGAGCAGCTGTGAGGACCTGGCTGGGGTTAAACCACGACAGTGACTTTGATGGAGCATTTAGGAGTTAAAGGCAGATCTGAGATATTTTTTCACTCGTGGCATTTCCTCTAAAACCCCAGGACCTGTAAAATAAAAGCTTGACTCTATAAACTGGCCATCAAAGCCTGGCCTGGGGATGCTGCCTCTTGCTGGGTTGTGGTCAAGGTTCCCCCCCGTTGGCTGCAGCAGCATCTCTGCAGTACCTGGAGACCTCAATCAGGTTCTCATCGGGGTCTCGGAAGTAGATGGATGTTATTGGACCCATGGCACCAGTTCTGGCCACGGGACCTTCTTCAACAAGCACTCCACAGGCCTGGGAGGAGACAAGAGCAGGGGTTTGATGCTTGCCAGGGTGTTGTGTGCTCTTCACCCCAGCCTGGAGAACATGAGCTGGTGGGTGGGACAATTCTGCCATTGCCTGAGACACAGACCCTGGAAGTGTCACTTGGGAGGCTCTGACTTCATGTGTCCCAGAGTCACACTGCCCTGTGGATGCTCCTCACCTTGAGATGACCCATCAGCTGGTCCAGGGGTGCCTGTGTGACAAGGCAGATGTCTGCAGAGCTAGGGACTGGCCGCCGAGCCTTGGGTTCAAACTCCTTCCCAGCCTCGTGCAGGTTGAACTTCTGGTTGCCAAAGTGCAAAGCTTTGCGACCTCCCTGCCCCAGGGGAAAGAGTCAAGGCACAATGAGACCTCCTGAGCCCTAGCCAGGACCTGGAGGACTCCACAGATGTCTGAAAACCTTCAGCTTCCACTCATCTGTGAAGTCCTCAAAGACCTGGCTGTAGTCCTGCTACCTCTGGGCTCTTGCTGTGGCAACCCCAGAGAAGAAGTGACCTCTGCAAGGCTCCCATGACATCCTCGAGATGTCAGGAAGGTCCTACAGCCACACACAGCTCCTTCCAAGCCATAGTGATGTATCTGGGGCACTCTAGCCTTGAACTGCAGCTCCAGGTCCCCCAAACCCAAGCTGAGCCTGTGCCTCGTGTTACCTTGAAGGTCGCCACCTCCATGCCCAGGACTTGGGAATAAAAGGCCACGGTGTCCTCAATGCTCTTCACAGTCAGCACAAGGTGGTCCAGGCGCTGGATGAAACATGGTGGGGGAGTCATACACTTCTTCTTCCAGGACATCTTCTCAGGGCTGGGAACCACAGAACATGGGGGTTAGGAGCAGAGAAATGGTCCAGACTGAGCTGTGAGTGGAGACCAAACAGGTTTTCTTCTGGCCTGCAGGTGGCACAAGTACAGAAGCAATAAATTCTCCTCCCTGGAAGGGCTTCAGACCCCTTCCTTGCTCTGGTGGGACCTGATCATGCCAGAGCCCCTGGCTGGACCACATCTGGAGGACCACATGAGTGACCTCGCTGAGGGCTGATGTCACCGAGATGCTGAGCTCCCAATGTGCACCAAGGATGGGCCGTGTGTGACCCTTCCCTCCAACCCGCCCTGGTGTCCTGACAACCTCCTTCATGTCCAGGTGCAGACCCTCCTCCAGGTGGAGCAAAGAGAGGGTGAAGACACTGGCATGTGGTAGGACATGTCCCTGAGGGATAAATATTTCTGGGAGAAGAGGGCATCAGGGCTGAAGCAGCTGCTCAGTGACCCCATGGAGAGGGGCCGTGTCTTATCTTACAGCAAGGGGACAGAATCCCTTCTGGTGCCCCTAAAACATGGAGCAGGAGATAGGGATGGTGGCCCTGACCAGGGCTGGCACAGCAGCAGGCAGAGGGTGAGGCACCAAAGGCTCAAGGAGATGCAGCAGGAGGGTATGGGGGACTCATGGGTTAACAGAGGTTCTTGGGGTCTCTTATCTGCTCGCTGCAGTCAGAGGAGCTTGCTTGGAGCAAGACCCTGCTGTCCCCAAGCTGGGACTCCAGCACGGCCTGGACTTTGCCCAGTGATTGCACCAGTTATGGGGTGAAGCTGGTAAGAGGGGCAGCAGAAAGTCACCTCTCCTGGCTGCAGGTGGTGTCTGGTGTTTAACAGCCTCACCTCCCAGCAACCCGGGTCCAGTCCTCCTGCAAAGTCCTTCCCACCCAGGAATTCCTCCTGGGTGCCCCCAAGTTGCAGGGACCTCATGTCACAACCTGCAGCTCCCACCTCCTGCCAGGCAAACCTTGCCAGGACAACCCTCCCCTCCACCCTTGGCAAACATCTACCAGGAAACCGGGCTGCAAATTGAGTTGGGTACCTGTGAGAGGGGATGAGGAGCTGGGCAAGGTGGGGCCGGATGGTTCCCTTGTGACCCTCCTCTCCTGCTGCCTGGAGCTCAGCAGCAACGTCACAGGAGGATGGGGGTGAAAAACCATCAAGATTAGGAACCAGAGCTCCCAGCTCTGCTCCTGCAGAGCTGCACCTTGCCCCAAAGGGCCTGGAAGTCCAACTGCATGGAGCTGTTTGAACAATGCAGGAGAAGGAGTCTGGATATCTTAACCACGTGGTGTCAATGTGTGATATCTGAGCTTGGTGCTCACACTGGGGTGATTTACTGCTTAGGAGCTTCAAGGACATCCCTGGAGAAGAGGAGCCACCGTGGGCTCCCTGCTCCCCAGCTGTGGACAACCTGCCTGGTCACCTCTTTACCTCCAAGATCATTTTCTACCATGCAACACACTGAGGTCCTGTTGTCCTGCTGTCCCTGGGACAGCTGGAGGAGCTGTAGGTGCCATCCTAACAACCAACCCACAGCAAGGAGCAATAGAAAAGGAGCCTCAGGGGATGTGTGAAGCTTTGGGCACCTTTTTGGACACCCCTTTTCGTTACTAAAACCCCCAAAGTTGCTCCCACAGGTGCTGGTAACAGGACCATTGACATCTGACAGGGCTTTGAGGGCACTCATTAGTCCTAACAGAACTGAGCAGCCTCACCTGAGGGCTTCCACCCACACCCATGGGCCCTGGAGCTTATTTAAGCTCTTCTGGGGGCCTCTGCTCCATTTGTGAGTTTTGGTGGAGGGGTGCTGGTCTCAGAAATGCTTCTGCAAGGGCTGGTCTGGACTCCAGCTTATGGACTGATACCCTGGTCCTCGGCCTTGGGTCATTGCTATGGACCCAATTATTATTTTGTACTGAACCAAAGAGTTTGGGAACTTCAGCTTTTCAGAGGGAAGGTGGCAATGGACAGAGTGTTGGCTCCATGGTTATCATCACAAGGTACAGAGGGTGCATCTTCACCAACAAAGGACTGCTAGTGAGTTGTGATGTCCCTACGGGATCCTTCATAAGAAAATGGAGATAGAACCAGCAACTCCAGTTTGGACCTTGCTCCACTCCAGTTTACAGGCAAGTAAATATTTTCTTAGCTAAAAGCAATAAAAATTTTAATGATAACAACAACTCTGAGCTCTCACAAGCCTCTGCTGAAGAGCTGGTAGGACATCAGTGCACGTTCTGATACCTGGACGTGGTCACACCGCATGTGTCCATGTGTCTGGGTGGGTTGTAACCCCCTATTTTAGCAGAGGTTCACTGTGAAACCTGGGGGTAGGTAAAAAGGGGGGTTTCTGGAGAGGAGGCACCTTTCACAGCTCAGCTGCACTGGGAGGAGGCACCAGCACCAGCTTTGGCAGGGATGGGGGGTCGGGAGGAGTTTTTCACTAGCTGCATGATGGCTTCTTGGAGCAGGGATCCTGTGGGTTGGGTTTGGGAACTCCCCTTCCCCAAGAGCAACAAGTCAGGGGCACTTTGGTTCTAAGTTCAGGATGGGCCCCCCCAGATATCAAACTTCAGCTTGGGAAGGGGTTTGAGTTGAGATCCTTGGAGGTGTAGCTGCAGAGAAGGGTTCTGGAGCATCTCCCAGTGGATGTCCAGAAGGAGTCGTCCCTACATGCTGGACAGGGTGATGGAGTTGAAGTAGCTCAGCAAGTCCTCCATGGTGAAGTCCATGGCGATCCCTGACCCCGCATAACAGCGTCGGATCAGATCCTCAAACTCCTGGTACTGGCGGATGAACTCCTGCTCCATGGCATGCCACACCACCTGGGGAAACACCACCAGTGACCTTCACCACCTGAGAGCTCCACAGGCTGAGCCCCCCAGAACATCCCAGCTCACACCCAGTTACCGGCAACAGATTCTCCTCTGGGGACAGGTACTTGTGGATCTTCTTGTAGAGGGTCTCCAGGGCTCTTTTGACCTCCTTGCCGGGGTATTTCTCGATGACCTTCCTCAGCTCCTGCTTGCTGTAGGCCAGCTGAAAGCTCACCTCTTCTTCTTTCACCCCTTGGGCCACACGGGCTTTCACCCCTTCGAAGAAGTGCTGGGAAGGCAAGGAGATGGTCACTGATGGGCTGCCCTAAGGTGGACTCTATGGCAGGGTTGAAATGTTCCTCAGCTCCCTCCCCGTGTCTAATTAAGTGGAAGGGAAGTGTTGGAGATGGTGTATCCCCCAGGAGAGCAGGGCATGGGGAGCTCCAGCCATTCCCTCCCCTCCTTGCTCTGCAGGCAGCATCTCTGAGGGTTGCAGCACTGCTGAGCAAAGGGACTGCTGGAAACATCACCCCTGGTCCTTGGTGCTTAGCTTGCTACAGGGGGTCTGGAGCTTGAGGTGGGGCTGTGAGACCCCAGAACCCGCAGAAACCTGAGGTGAAATTTTCCTTTCCCTCAGAAGAAGGGTTTGAAGCCATGAGCAGGGCTGCAGGTATCTTGAGATACATCTCCCAGCCAAGCCTACAAGATGTTTGACAGCAAAGACTGGAAGCAAATTGGAAGGAACAGCCCCTCTGAATAATTCAAGCTGCTCTCAGCCTGTGAGACGCTTGAAGCCAGTGAGAAGCGAGGAGGAGTGGGGTGAGGAGGGCTCTGGGGAGCAGCAGCATCTCCAGGAGGAAGGGGCATGTCTGAGGTAGACAAGCCAGGAGCTCTTAGCTCAGTTAACAAAGCAGCCGCCTGGGAAGGGTGAGGCTGGGCTGGAGTTATGAGCCTGGACAGCCGTGCAGGAGGAGCCCAGCCCTGCCAGGCACAGGCACGCAACCCAGCAGGGCTTGGAGCCACCACCCACAGCCTGGGCTGCTGCCACCAGCTGCTGCTGCCCAGCCCCGGGGCTCTGCTGCGTGGTGGCGGAGAAGAGGTGGGAACGTTGGGGATCTGACAACAAACTAACCTCGGGCTGGGTTTGAACACCAGCTAATTCCTAATCTTGGGGAGCACTGAAAAGGGGACCCCAGGAAAGGGTTGGTTTCTAACAGGAGGTTGTGGTGAGGCTGGGGTTGGGCTCTTCTCCCAAGGAACTAATGACAGGACAAGAGGTGATGGCCTCAAGTTGCACCAGGGGAGGTTTAGGTTGGACATTAGGAAGCTCTTTGCTGACAGAGTGGTCAGGGACTGGAAGAGTCTGCCCAGGGAGGTGCTGGAGTCACCATCCCTGGAGGGGTTCAACAAACCAGTAGATGTGGTGCTTGGGGACATGGTCTGGGGGTCAGGGAGATGTTGGACTTGCTGATCCTAGAGGTGTTTTCCAGCCCAAATGATTCTGTGATTACCCTGTACTCACGTTGAGTTTCTCCAGTGGCTGGCCCAGGTACTTGATGACATATTTCTCCATGTGCTCGCTGTACCTCTGCTTGGCTTCTCTCTTCTTGCCCTCCAGGCAGGGGATCTTCTTTTGGCAGAGGAAGCAGTGAATGTGGTGGAAGTTTTCCATCATGACCATGTCTGTGTTCACCTTCAGGTTTGCTGAGGACAAGCTGTTGACTTAAAAGAAAGGACCAAGTCAGGGATGGAGAGAAGCCCCTGCAGGATGGACCAGGAGGGACACGAGATGCAGATGCTGCCAAGCTTTGCTCAGCAGTGGGGAGTTTAACCAAAAGCTCAGGTGAGCACCATCCCAGGTTGTTCAGCTCCTCAACCACCTTGCCTTGGAGAGTTCTGGGGTCAGGACATTTGATAACCAGACAAGGTGCAGCAACATCCAAGCCCAGCTCTGTCCAAACCTGCTTCTGACCTGGATGGTTGGCATGGCCTGTGCTCAGCCCTTAAAATCAAGACCTTTAAGATCCTTGAGTCCAAGCACTGCCAGGTCACCACTAACCCGTGTCCCTCAGCACCACATCTCCATGGCTCTGAAGCCCCTCAAGGGATGAGGACTCCTCCACTGCTCTGAGCAGCCTGACCCAGGGCTTGGCAACCCTTGTGCTTTACAACCAGTGCCTTAAATCCCCCACCCTTGCACTCACTGCTGCTGAAGACGCTGCTGGCCAGCCTGAGATGGGCCTTGTCCAGCTCCCCCCTCCTCCGGGCTGTCCTGAACACCTCCTCTGAGAAGCTCACGAACTCCTCGAAGCGGCTCACGGAGGGCAGGATCCCACCTCTCAGCTTGCTGGGCAGCTTCGCCTCCTCGATCTCCTTGCACAAGGTCCCCTGGCAACAACAGAGCAGACAAGGCTCTCTCAGACCTGATGTGGCCCCAGCCCCATCTGATGGTGCACTAAGGGCCAAAACCAAGCAAATCAATTGGATGTGTGGAGCACTTTCTTCTCCATTTGTGACATCTTCTATGGGGGCATTGGGAGCTTCCTTGGTTGAGGACAGATGTGGAGCTGCAGTAGCTGCTCCCCTGGAACTGGAGAACCTGGTCTCTCAGATCATGAGATACTTTCCTCAGACACAGCACTGAGGTGTCCCCACCTGCAGCTCCTGGGGCAGATGAGGTCCCCACGGCCACTTCTTGCACCCCTCAGGCTGGTTTCTGAGCAGTCCTGCTGCTCCAGGGCTTGGCACAAACAGTTGATGTCAACGTGTGGCTTCCTTAGACCTCAGTGGCCCCAGAGTTGGGCTCCTTAGTCAATACAGAGGGGTTCTCTGCTGCCATTCCCACAGCCTCCCAGTGCTCTATATGGGGAAACCCCTTTGGTTTGACCATCCTGGTCAAAGGGGACACAGATGTCACTTAGGTTTGTGTGTCCCCCCCCTCCCTCACATGGTCAACTGTTGATGCAATGAGGATCTAGTCTTTTCAAAGCCAAAGAGCCAGATCCCTGCCTGATATGAGCCTTCAGTGAAGATCACATTAGAAGCTTAGAAGATTCTGGAGGAGGTCAAACACCACCCAGGTCTACTTGGGCTTACCCCTCCTGACACTCACAATGCACTTGTTGAAGCTGCTCTTGGCCAGGAGCAGCAGGTTGCCCAGGACAGTGTTGAGGAAGGATGGGGGGAGAGCTGAAGAAGAGCCCCACATCTCAAAGATGGAGTCACTCAAGGTCACCAGGACCTGCAAGCAGCTGAACTGGTGGATCTTATTGCAGATGTCTAGAAATCCCCTCAGCTCGGGCTCCAGGCAGCTGAAGATCTCGCTCAGCAGCCGGGTTGTAGGTTCTTCTAGCCTTAAAAAATAAAATTAAAAAGGTAAGTAATGAAAAGGGGAGGGGCAGTGACCCTATGACCAGCTGCAGAGGCAAGGGCAGAGTCCTCTGTATCAGTCCCTGTGGGACACTCCAGCCCATGCCCCTCTTGGTGTCTCATCACCCACGTACTGGCTCCGAGGCTTGGTGCAAGGAGGGTCCTCTGGAGGTGCCACGTTCTCACCTCCTTTAGTGGTGGGTGCCTGGAAGAAAAATGGGAATGGGAATTGTCCTCCCTCAGAGAGGAAAATGTGGATTTCATTTGTCTCGTATTTTACTCTTCTCTCTGAGGGTGGGGAGACACAGGCAGGTGGCCCATAGAAATTATGGATGCTCCAACCCTGGATGTGTTCAAGGTCAGGTTGGATGGGGCTTGGAGCAACCTGGTCTAGTGGGAGGTGTCCCTGCCATGGCAGGGTGGGGGGAAGAGATGATCTTTGAGGTCCCACCCAAACCATTCTATGATGTTGGGGTCCTGTTTAATGCTTAGAGATGTTTCTGGAGCCATCGACTAAGTTCAATTCTTTGTCCTCAGGAGATCTTAAGCTTCCCCACTTCTGATGATTCTTAAAGGACAACAGCCCAGGGGAGCTCAGGTAAGACAGAGGTAAGTGGCCACCCCCCTGTGCCTGCTGAGGGTAGTTTCCAGCTGGAGGGAGGACTGGCTGATGGACTGGAGAGGACATAGTCCTCACACCTACCTCCAGCAGCTGTGGGTCTGCAGCACCATGGCTCAGCTGGAAGAACTTCTCGATGAAGTGCTGCTCTGCGCTGCAAAGGGGCCGCAGCTCCCTCAGCACCTGCTCCAGTAGCTGCTTGGGAACCATCAAGCATGTTAGAAACCCCTCCTGGCACACAGTGAAGACCATGGAGGAGGTGCCCATGTCCACCTGAAGTGATGTGGAAGCCACGTCAGCAGTACAGGACATCTCTGCACCAGAGGAAGGACCATGGGATGGGCTCCAGCACTGGTGCAGCCCCTGTGGGACCCTCTAGAAGACCTCAGCTCCCTACCTTGGTGACATTGCCCTTGACCAGCGTGTCCTCCTGGCCTTCTCTGCCCCCAGGGAGGCTCCAGCAAGGCTGGTGCCTGCTCCCCATCACCATGGGCTTCTCCAGGCTCTCCTGAAGACCTGTGGAGTGGAGGTGGGTGGTCAGACAGCTCCATCACCACCTTAACAGGCCTAAATGTCTCTTTTTATGTCTGATTTTATGTGTGAATTGGCCTTTTCCTGCTGGATTCAGATATATGGGGGAGTGAAGGATTTTATCTTATTTTTTTTACTGCTCCTCACCTGTTTCTCCCTTTTCCATCACTCTTTCCTCTCTCATGTTTAACCCTTTGCTATTTAGAGCTTGGTACTAACTCTTGAGGGGTGTGGAGTGAAAAACCCTGGGTGGGAAGAGCAGAAATCAGCAGAAATCTCTGAGTTTCAGGAAAAATATTTGTTTGTTGCTTAGTTTTGATGGTAAATTGCCCTAAATCACCACCCAGGCTTGTCTCAAACTCCAGCCTTAAAAAAATTATAAACATCCACCTGGAAATTAAGAGATTTCAAACATTACCAGGATTTTACCAGAGTGTTTTCACCGGGTGCTTGGCTTAGGTGCAAAAGCCAAATATCTTTGAAATGTGCATTAAAACCCCACTATTATACTCACTGAAAGAAATCAGTGGGATTTCATTTTATTTTCTAATGAAATCTAAAATTTAGTGTCATCCCCCCAACCCCAGAGGTCCTGGGTGAGTCTCCAGTTCTCATAGCATCCCAAATACCCTCATTTGAGGTGCTACCTGCAGGGTTTTCACTCTTTTGGAGAGGATTTATCAGGTGCCCTCCACACTGAGAGATGCCAGAGAGCCCGACCTCAGCCTTGGTACAACCAGCAGGAAAATTAATGAGCTGCTCCAGCATCTTTTTCCCACCCTTGCTCACTGGGGGGTGATAATTTCACTTGCTGGGATGCAGCAAAACCAGGGAAAAAAAATCTCCCCGCAGCAAAACCAGGAAAAAAAATCTCCCCACAGCAAATAGGAAAGAGTTTTATAAGCCTGTAAATTTTAGGGGATGGGGAAACGAGGAGAAAAGATGAAATTATTGGCTGACAATTAATTAGAAGAGCTTGGGGTCTGCCTTCTGAATTCTTCTGTAATATGGAAACAAGGCAATAAATCACCAGGTGGCACTTTTAGAGGTGATGGACATAAATAACCCTTTATGAAGGCAGGGAATTGACCCTCAAATCTTGCTGCCAGGGTGATCAGTGGAAGGCAAGGCAGGGAGAGGGAGGCTGGGGTGTTGTGGAGCAGGGATGAGGGATGTGGTCAGGCAGTGTCCTTGCAGCTGGGCTCTCATCCATGCAGCAGCTCAACCCCAGCGAGCAGCTGAGCTGGTGGAAGAGCAGCAGAGACCTTGGGAGAGGTTCCTGCAGAGCTTCATCAAAGCCAAACCTGCCCCAGAACGAAGAGCTTGGCAAAAAATATTTCAGCAGGAGTTTGCGAAGGTCCCTGGAGCTGGGGGGGATGTGATGCTCTCCCTCCTGCTTGGTCTCCAGAGGTGGATGGGCCAATCTGGGTTGGCAGCACCACGAGCCCCAGGGAAGGTGCCTTTCTGCTGAAGCTCCCTGGAGACAACTTTCTAAAAATTCCCCCTGCCACTGGTGGTGTCCTGCGGTGACCTGGTGGCTGTGGCTCCAACGTGCTGCTCACATCCATGGTGGGCTGAGCATCCCTGGGGCTTCCTACCTGTCCCAGACCTCTTCTCATAGAATGGTAGAGGTTGGAAGGGACCTCTGGAGATGCTCTGGTCCAACCCCCCTGCTCCAGCAGCTCACCCAGAGCTCTCTCTTGGGATCTCTCCAGAGAAGGAGACTCCACAACCTCTCTGGGCAGCCTGGGCCAGGCTCCAACACTCTCACCCCAAACAACTTTCTCCTCCTGCTCACATGGAACCTCCTGGGTTCCACTTGGTGCCCATTTTGATAAAGTGTGGGGGGGTATTTTTATTTTCTGCTGCCCAGCAGAATTCAAATCCCTTGCTGGGAGCCCATCAATCACTTTGCAAAGAGGAGCTGGGGCCTCTTTATCCTGCACATGATCTTTGTGATTTCCTTCTGCTCAAATCCAAGCAATCACCTCCTTCAGGAGATGGGGCTTGATCCCATCATCTTATAAACCACCGATTGGAGGTGGCTTCCCCACCACCAACTCCCCAGGCTCCCTCCTGCCAGCACATTCATTACCTCTCATCCTCTTATCAGGAATCCCTCTTTTTAAGTGAGAAAAAGCCCATTTCCCCAGGAAAAGCTGGTGCAGGTGTGGGGGAGACAGGGCTGGGAGAGGATCAGCTTTTTAACTCTTTGTTTTACCCCCAGGTGTCCCTCTGCTGAACCTGGGTGAGCTGGTCCCTGGGTGAGTGAGGTGTAGAAGAGCTGGGAGCACGTTGGTCCTGGCTGGAATATCTCATTGCAATGGCTTTTACTGGTGCACACCCCTCCTGCTCCAGGTAGGTGGACATCCATAAGGACCAGACCCAGCAGAACTGCCTGGGGACCTTCTCAGGGGATGCGGTGCTGGGCAGGGAGGAGCTGGGAGGGGTGGTGGGTATGTTGAGGTACATCTATGATGCACACCCAAGAACAGGAGCTCTAAAGTGTTCCCATGTCACAGAACCACAGACAACAGACTGGTTTGGGTTGAAGGGACCTTTCAAGCCCATCTGCTCCAACCCCCTGCAGGGAGCAGGGACATCTGCAGCTAGAGCAGGTTGCTCCAACACCCCCTGGGACGGTTCCAGGGCTGGAGGTGCAGAAAGGCAGAGCCCTTCCCCAGGGTCCCTCAGCCACCAGCTCTGCTGCCTTCCCAAGGCTCCATCCTCTGGCTCCGGGGTCTGGACACGAGTGATGAAGTAGGTGCAGAGCTGGAGAAGCTGGGCCAGGGCTCTGATAGACTAAACACACCATGGGAAGTGGGTTTTGACATTCAGGCCAGGCCAAGCTGACTTGGGACTTTCCATTGCTGTGCTTTGTTTTGCTGAGGGAAAATGTGAGTCCTGCACAACCAACCTTCCAGAGGAGAGAGCTCAGCTTCTCTTTTTATCTCCAGCAACACCTGACTGGAATGTTTTGAGCTGGAATGATCACCTTGGGAGCACAGAGCCCCACAGCCAGCTCTGCTCTCACTAGGATGTGTGGCCAGGACCAGGCTTGGTGCCACCTCCTCAGAGGGGAAAGAGCAGCTGAGGAGTCTGACCAGCTCAGCTTGTGTGAAATATGGACCAGGCAGCCCCACATCCCTCCCTTACAGCTTCTCAGGACACCATCTCATCCAGGGGGGTTGGACTAGATGATGTTTAAAGGTCCCTTCCAACCCACCCAAGTCATTCTGGGATTTCTGAGTCCTCCAAGGGGAAGGTGCAGAAAAGCTACAGCTCTGAGAAGCAGCTAAACAAAAGCTTGGAGCCAAGGAGGACACAACCGTGAGTTGGGTTTGTCACCTGCTGCCAGCTGCAGACCCGGCCCGTGGATGGAAAGTAAATTGATGGCACAGAACCTGGGGGAGATGCTGGTGATGGAGGGGGATGGCCGCGTTCCCTGCCTGCAAACACATCACTAAGGTCCTATCTGCAAGTCACTCACTTCCTTTTCTTCTTCCCAACAGGCAGGTTTTGGCTTGTTCCAAGAAGGCTTTGATCTCCCGGTCATAGAGTCTGCTGAGGTTCTGGGCATAGAGCTGGAATGCAGAGAAAGGGGCAGATGAAGGCAAAAAGACCAGATTTTAGCATTTCAGACCTTTCCCTCCAGCTCCAGGCTGCTTTCAGTCAAGCCCAGAGGTCCAATGTGTGGCCAACTTGGCCAGACACTCTCCTAGCGGGGCCAGATGCTGGAAGTTTGTGGGTGGTGAGACCAAAATCATGTTTGTGATGTTTGCTCAGGGTTTCAGCCCTACCTTGGGCAGGTCACAGAACAGAACGGGGTTGATGCTCCTCAGCCAGGCCATGAGTGGGGTGTAGGGCAGCAGTTCCTCATGGTGGAGTCCGTGGCTTGGTGCAGACAGCTTGTCTAGGGGCTGACCAGGAACAGGGACCTGGGTGTTACCCTAAAGCAACAGAAACAGCAGAAAGAGTCAAATGAAATGTTGAGGAGCATGGTGGAAACTGTCCCTCCAAGCACTGGGAGGTGAGAGTGCCCCAGAGGAGTGGGATGCATTGGAGGGGAAGGATGCTGCACCACTGGGACACTGCACCCACAGACTCAGGGTCATGGAGGTGGGATGGGAGCTCAGCAGCTCCTGGTGGAGCAGTTTGCTCAGGGATGTGTCCACTCAAGGGCTGAAATCTCCAAGGATGGTGATTTCCCAGTTCCCTCCCAGTTCCTTGCCAGTCACGTCCCTTCCTAGAGCCAATGCTTGAAATTAAATGCTAAAGATTTAAGGAGGTAACACCAAGGATTTGGGAGTCCCTCCTTTTCTTCTCATGGAATGAAATCTAGAAAAGTAACATTTTCCTTTCACATTTCTGCCCACAGAGCTATTTTACCAGAATGTCCAAGTCTCCCAGGACTTTGAGCTGCCACGTGAAGAGCAAAGCCCACCTGAAGCTCGAAGATGTGTGTGATGTGGGTGATGAAGGCGTTCTCGAAGTTCTGCTTGAGGGTTTCAAACATGATCAGCTGCTCGGCCACTGACTGCAGCTTTCGGTGACCTTGAGGGGGAAAAGGGAGATGAGCACCATGGCATTGAGCACCATGAGGTGTTGGGGCTGCAGGTCAACCTTGCTCAGCACACCAGCAAATCAGGTGGGTCTTGGAGGGGTTTCCAAGCCCTGGAGATGTGGTGCTGAGGGACATGGGTCAGTGGTGCCCTGGCAGGGATGTGGAACGGTTGGACTCAACCATCTTAAAGGTCTTGTCCAACCAAAACAATTCTATGATTCCCTTTCTTTGCTGCCCAGCAAGGGTGTGAGAATTCCTGAGAACAACCTTCAGAGGTTCTGGACAGCAGGGATGGTGCTGGGTGTGCAGCAGGGGTTGGAGATGAGCTGGTGGCTCTGGCTGCAGACACCAACCCCTGCTCTCCACTCACCAGGCTGCATCGGGGTGTTCATGCAGGTGGCCAAAGCTTCTGCTGCAGCAACGCAGGCTTTGACTCTGCTGGGGCTGGAAAGATCTGCCCGGCTCAGGGCATCACAGTGTTCCCTGCTGAGGTCCAGGTGGGTCTGAAGACAAAGCCAGAAGAGAACAGGTACAAGCACAGCCAACTTCTCATCCCTTCTCGTCACACCCAGAAGGTGCTGGCTTGAAACAGCCAAGAGCTACCTCTCAGAACCATGCTGGTCATCCCCACCAGAGCCAGAGGACTGCCCAGGAGCAGCTGCAGAGGTTTGTAAATAACTTAATAATTTGCTTTCCCCTATTCCCAGAGCTCATCAAGAGCCTTCCCACTGGCTGTGCTGTCCCCTGTGCCAGTGTCTCTGTGGCCATGAGGTGCTGACAGCTCCTTGCTGGATGCTGAGACAGGTCTGAAGTCCTCAGCTGATGGCAGACATTGAGTTAACCATCAAGTTATCCTCAAGGGTGGAAAAAGGAAAAACAAGCAGAGAAGAGTAAAGAATGGGGAAAATCCCATCAGTGGGAAGAGAAGCAATAAGGTCCCTGGACAAACAGCCCCTCCAGGAGACCCCAGAATGATTTTCCAAGGGTAGATGTTGAGTTTGCAGCAGGACCCACCAAAGTCCCCAGAACTTTCCCTACACGTGAGATATCGGTGCTGATGGGAGCAGTTTGAGGAGGGGTGGGTGTTGCATGCTCTGGCCCTAATTGCTCATTAAGTATTGTCCTTGGGTAATTAAGTGCAGACAGAGGGTATTTTTCAGAGTGTTTGAGGCTCACTTGAAGCTTTTCCTAGGAGATTCAACAGGCTGAAGATGTATGTCTGAAATCCACCCACCGTGAGGAAGAGGATCTCCTCCATCAGCTTTGTCCTGTTGGAAACGATGCGGTGCAGCAGGGAATTCTCCTGGTGGATGTGGTCCATCTGCTGCTTCACACTCCCCAGCAACTCGTCGTAGACCTGCAAGGTCTCCTCCACTCTGGCCACCTCTGCCAGGGCCTCATCGATGGAGCTCATCAGCTGTGTCACCTGCTGCTCAGAGGAGATGATGGCTCTGAGGTTGGCCTGTGAAGTGGAAGGACAGAGGGCTCAGAGTCAAACATCTCGACCTTCACCCTCCCGAGTCAAAGCAGAGACCCTGAAGAAGCTAATTCCAGCTGTCCTGCCTCACCACTGCACCAGGTCCAGGTCTTGCCTTTTCACATGGCTCAACTCTACATCTCCAACCATCTGCCAGGGCAGAACCAAACCCTTCCCTGGGCAAGGTGCCTGCTCAGAGGACTTCCAGCTGCCAGAGCAAGTGGAGTCACCAGACAAATCCAACCATGAGCAGCCTCTGGAGGTTTGGAGAAAGCCCCAGGTGGACGCTGTATGGAGTCTTCAACCCTCCATCCCAATAACTGATGAGGACCTGGGTGTCCATCCCACAATATTTATCACCAGCTTTTGAGGGACAGGCCATTGGTGTGGCTCTAACCCATTTTTACACACCAAGAGGCTGTCACAGCACGTTCTCCAGAGCTGTGGGCATTGCTGGGGTGTGACCCAGCTGAGCTGCTCCAGCAGTGGGGTTAATAAACAGCTCAACCACGCGTGAGACGTGAACATCTCTGTGTCTGCAGGATGGAG
The DNA here is from genome assembly GCA_013401335.1 of Brachypteracias leptosomus. Classification (NCBI taxonomy): domain Eukaryota; kingdom Metazoa; phylum Chordata; class Aves; order Coraciiformes; family Brachypteraciidae; genus Brachypteracias; species Brachypteracias leptosomus. The sequence goes on along the minus strand of VYZX01016173.1, from coordinate 61,373 downwards.
AAGGGAGGAGCAGTTTGCCTCGGGAGGGCTCCAGCCTTTGTGGTGTTGGTGGTAGAGATGTAGGAGGGTGTTAATCGGGGCTGACAAGAGATGAACGGCCTCCAAATGTTAATTGGATCGTTCCAGGGCTGACGTTCCACGTGGGATATCAAAGAAAACAATCACTAGACACGAGCCTGGGAGGCTCCCAGGCTGCTGGTTTTGCTCCCCATTAACAAAGCTCTTACAGAAGTTTGTTTGTCCTGAAACTTCACTTATCTGATGCCTTTTTCATGAAGTGAAGAGCAACAGAAGAAGCTGCCCCCCCCAGTACACCCCACGCTTGGCTCAACAGCGGGAGATGATGGAAGGAAGAGGAGCCAAGTGTCAGTCCAAGTTAGGAATGTTGGAGTCTCCTTCTCTGGAGAGATTCCAAACCCTCCTGGATGTGATCTTGGGAACCCTGCTCTGGGTGAGCTGCTGGAGCAGGGGGGTTGGATGAGAGGATCTCCAGGGGTCCCTTCCAACCCCTGTGATTCTGTAACTTGTCTGAGAGTGCAGATGGGCATCTACAATCCTCCTCCTCTTCCAGCTCTACCTGCATTGCCATTGCCTTGAAGTCCTGCAAGGCCACCAGAAGGTCCCTCCAGAGCCTTGTCTCCCAGCAGAGGGGTCCCAGCCCTCCCAGCATTGCTGTGGACGTCTCTGGACCTTCTCCACCAGCTCCATGTCTCTCCTGGAAGGGAGCAAACAGCCCCTCTCTGGGACTGCTGCTTTCCAGCCTCACACCAGGAACCCCAACCCGTGACCAGGGGCTCTGCTCAGAGCTTTGCACGTTATTCAATGTTCCTAAACCACGGCCATCAACCCCTCCCAAGCCTGTCACTGCTGTGCCTTCAGATTGTCTTATTAGGGTTAGAGCAGCCCCACAGGGCTTGCCCAGAGCAAAGCATCACTGGTGCCACTGGGAGGCCACTGGTGATTAGCATCCTAAGGGGGGGACAAGGTGTTATCACTGGGATGTGGGGAGAAAACACTTAAATATATGCATGTGCCAGTCTAACATGCTGGTATTAATAACTCTTAATATCATAGATTAAACCTCAGTAATAGAAACAGCTCGTTAATTAATTCACATGAGCAGTTAAGTGACATTGATTCATTAGAGGGCATTAAAATAATGTATTCGCCCGCGCCTCTCATGCCAGATAAATTAATAGAGATTTATTAGCAGCTCTCCCAGGGTGTTTTACAGCTGGGGCCCAGGCACATGGAGCCTGAAGGACTCACCAGGAGCAGACCACAGGAGCTTGGTCCTCCAGGTGCCGAGTTTCCAAGTGTAATAAGCCCTATATTGGGAATTCAGCAAATTCTGCAGCTTGGATTTAGGGCTTGGGGTTCCTCGTGTGTTTTTGGATAGTTCCTTTGCCCTATTTTTTTTTCCCCTTCGCTCTCCAGCTCCCTACCCATAAAATCCTGGCAGCAGCTCCATTAGCATAAGATGAATGCTTGGAGCAGCCGGTTCATTATGTTGTTCCAGCACTCAAAGAAACAAGTTCTCCTCTGCAGGAATTCAATAAGATGTGCAGCAGCAATAATAAAGCAAAATAAAGCTGAAAATAACGTGGGTCTTCTCCACCAGCCCTTCTACCACAGTTTATCTTTTACTTTCTATCTCCTTCCAGCTCTGTTTGATTTTTTTTCCTTATTTTCTTTCTCCCTGGCTGCTGCTTTTCCTTCTGCAGGGATCATTGATGACCCTTTCCTTTCCTTCCAGGCATCCAGCCCTGGTGGAGCTCGTGGTGGGACCAAACACGACCCTCCAGAGGAGAGCAGAGAAGACACTTCTTGAACTGAAGTAGCAACACCAAGATGAGTTTCTCTCGGATCAAGCACTCAGAGCAACCAAAGGAGCTGCTGATACCCCTGGACTCACTCCAGTGCCCCCATGGACCTTCTGTCCAGGTGAGTGGCACCCCCCTTACCTCATCCAGCACCTGGAGGTCGTTGCTGAGCTGCTCTGCAAAGGCCACGGAGTTGTTCACGAGGGGCTCGTACTCCTCCATCAGCTTCAGCACATCAGCAGCTTCCTTGGGTGTCATCTCCTGGTAGGCACTGAGCTCCTCCTGGTTCTCAGCCTCCACAGTGTCCTTCGTGTCTTCCTGGGGTCTTGGTCTCCCTGCATGGGCAGGAGGAGATGTGGAGAAGGTCAAAGCCTCCTAGTGATGACATTTTATTAGCCCTGCTCATACTGGGTCCAAGGAACATGAGTCCAGTGGTCTCAGGCTGCTGCTCAGACCAAGATCACAGCATGGAACAAAGAAAGATGTGGTGGGGTAAAGGGTCAGCTTGGCAAGGGGGACAGAGCAGACATTTGGGATTTAATGTGGGCTCTGCTGTGGTTTCACTGGCTCTCCTCTCCAGGATGATGTGTTGGGACCTGTCCGTAGGTCTGTTATACAAAGCTGGGACAAACTTCAGCCATGATCAGGCTTCTCCTGATCAAATATATTGATAGCTGTAGAGTGAACGTATTTTTATGTCCATATATTTCTTTATTTCTTGCTGTGCTGCTGGGGATGTCACCAGGCTGGCAGCCAGTCCCTCCTGGCCTGACACCACCAACACTTCACTGCTGCCTCCCCCACCCCAGGGCAGAGATTCCCCCTCCAGAGAGAAGATAAACCCCCTCTGAGTGTGCCCAGGGAGCTAATTACCTTCTGCTGCACAGGAGGGGACGTTCACAAAGGTGACAGAGCTGGTGAGGAAGCGCTGGTTGAGCTTCCACAGGCACCTGATAAAGGTCTTCTTCTCGTCAGAGCTGCTGGCCGTCCACTTGTAAACCTTGTCCAAGTGCAGGTCGAAGTCCAGGCTGGCCTAGATGTCAAGAGTTAATCACCACAGCAATTAGGTGCCACTAAGAGACCTCTGGAGATCAGCTCGTCCAACCAGCAGGTCACCCAGAGCAGGATGCCCAGATCACAGGTGGGTTTGGATCTCTCCAGAGATGTTCAAAGAGGAGATACTCTACGCTGCACCTTCAAGCTTTGGAGCTTTGGGTGGCCCCAGAAGCCAAGTTGTGAATGGAGAGGAGCCCAGGGCTTAGATGTTAGAGGAGACAGCTCTGCCTGCCCAGGCCCTTCAAGCAGGGAGATGATCCTGACAGCTCCCCGAGGACCACCTAGCAAAAGCCTGGCTGGACACGCTGGGAAGGTGACCCCAGGGAGACCAGTGCTACTGCTCTTGGTGGAGCTGCACAGGTATGGACAGGCTAAAATGGGCTGTTGCCCCCAACATCTTCACAACCCCTGATGTGATGGACACTGGCTGCTCCATGCCCAGGGTAACCATCATCAGAAGTATGATCTGAAGTCTTTCCACCAAGGTCCAAGTGGCCAGCAGGTAACTCCTCTAGTTAACAGCAAATCCCTGGGTGTGTTTCTTCCCTGCAGGTATCAACATCTCTCCCTGGACTTCTGCAACTTGGGTAGGATTTGGGAGGTTGCTCCTGGCACTTGACAAGCAATCCCAGCACGCACTGAAAATAGAGCTGCACAGTGATGCTGAGCCTGGGAGTGGACACCAGGACACCCCCAGAGGGTCAGACCAAGCCCCCAGCCAGCCCTGACCCAGCACTCTGCTTTCTGCCCAGCTTACACAAACCCCTCACCTTCCACTGCAGGTTTTGATGGGTTTTGACAGTGCCCAGTGGGGGATGCTTGGGAGAAGCAGCATTGGAAGGGCAAACCCAGAGCTGTGTTGCCTCCAGGATTCCCTGCCAGCCTCGTCTAGCAGCTGGCTGAGCCAGGGGTTGCATCCCCAGCGCTGTTTAACAGCCCTTGAAGGACCTCCTGTCCCTCGTCCCCTCTAATGGCTTTTTGAACTTCTCCACAGCCCCAAGCTCTGCACTGCGATGATGTGCTGGAGGAGAAACCTTGAATCAAGTGGAGTTGAGCCTCCAGGGTGAGCCCAGCACCCTCCCTGCCTCCCACTGCAGATATTCTCCTCTGCAAGCCTCATCCAACCTGGAATCTCAAACCATCCTCCACTCAAGAGCTGGGAACACCCAGGGACAAGCTCCCACAAGGTCAGTCCTTCCATCTCCTTAGGAACACTGAGGGATCACACGTGCTTCACCTGGCAGCTCCTGGTGGCCCCATTCCTGGCAGGGGGAGGTCACCTGAGATGATAGGAGCACCCTTGGCTTTCCCCCATGGTGTTTTTATCCTGGGCTGGATAAAAGCACCCTTGGCATGTTTGCATCCATGTAGGCGTTGGGATCTCTATGTCTAGAGGAGGGTGGACAAGATGACCTCTAGAGGTCCCTTCCAGCCTAGAACATTCTAGGATTCTGGATGTGGTCTCATGGAGGGGGAATTCCAGCCATGGGAGACTAAGCACTAGATAGATGGAGAGAATAAGGGAGGCTGCAGAGCCAGGAACATCCCCCAGCACCAAACTCCTTCCTGCACCACCTCCTGAGCTCTGCAGCAGTCTGGTCTCACCTTCTGGAGATCTTAGAAGCTGAGCTTATAATTATTGATGCTGATCATCATAGCAGACGTGGAGTTTATGGGGGTTGGTGCAGTCCTGCAGAGCTTTAGGGGCTGCTCTCCAAACACCCTGGAGCAATCTGTCACACCCCCATAGGCTTGGTGGCAGCCCCTGCAAGGCCGTGGAGCTGTGGTGGCCCTGGCTCCTGGCACGGAGCTATTAGAGCAGGAAGGCAGCCCTTAATTGCTTCATAAATATTGATGTGGGTTTGGCCAAGGGAGCTCTGAGCTGGACCTGCAGTGTCAGTGCTCTGCTGGTGCCAGGGAGGTGAGGGCTGCTCAGTGCTCCAGAGTGGACCTGGAGACCAAGCCCTGGTTGTATGTGCTGAATATTGACCCCCAAGCTGGGGTTTGGCTGTGGTTGGTACCTGCTCATGTTTTGACTTCCATGGACCTGCCCAACCCATGCAGCACTTGAGCACTGGGCTGCACTGGGGAGCTTGCCTTGTGCTGAGGTCTCCATGGTGGGACCCTCAGAGAGGTCAACTCATCCTGGCTGCAGCCTCCCCTCTCCTGGAGACCTTGTGCAGCAGCTTCAGCCGGGGGGTAGAGCCCATTGTAGGAGCGAGATGGACAATTCTGGCTGCCCATGCTCAGGAGAGATGAATCCAGCCTGGAAGAGGCTCCGGGGCTGCTGGAGGGAAGTCAATGCAGAAGAGGAGACTAAGAGGTCAGGCTGCTTAGCCTGCCAGGAGGGAGGTCAATAGGGGAGGTGGCTGCAGTCTAAAAATACACCTGCAAAGAAGGTCTGACCTGTAGGACAGCCACACACAAGCACAAATGGGGGTGATGAGGGCAGGGATACAGGCCAGGAGGCCATCGAGACACCCAAGTTCTCTATTCACTTCCCAGTAGGAGTGGGGCTCAAAAATACACCAATACTTGGAGGTAGAGCATGGTCTGTTTCTCTCTCAAATGGAAAGGGCTGAAAATCCTGGAGGTGCCTCCTAATCCTAACTCCTCGGGAGCCAAAGCAGTTCAGAAGACCTGGCAGAGCCAGGATCAGCTGGCAGAGGAAAGCTCGGGGGGGATGAGAACAGGTATGTCCTTGTGTGCAGGAAAACATGGGACAAACCAGCTGGGTCCTCCCTGTAGGCTCATGCTCCCCTGCAGACCTGCAGTGCTGGTTCCCCCTCCAGACCCGCTGTGCAGATGTACTTTATTTGTCCTGGCTGCAGAACTCGAGAGCTGTTCTTTTCCTCATTTATTCCTAGGCTTGTGGGAAGCCAGGCATGGTGCCAAAGCCCCTGGAACACTCACATTAATAAAAAAAAAAAAACCACCTCATTATAACAACTTTAACGACGCTCTGGCAGCCCCAGCAGCAGGAGAGGGAATATCTCCTCTGTGCTTGCTTCCCACCCCAAACCCTGCACCCTAAAAGCGCAGACTCATGCTGACTCCAGCCCTCCCTCACCCCCCTCTCAGTCAATGCCTCCCTTTAATCTTTAAATACCTTATGCAAATGTCTGTCAAGGAGCTTTGTCAACAGGGATGGACAGATGGGGCTGACAATGTGCCTGGCAAGGGCAGGGCTGCTGCAAAGAGCTTCCAGGAGGTCTCCAGCCTGAGGGACGGGGTGAGTTTGCCCGCTGGTGGTGGTGGAAGATGGGTCACCCACCCAATGCTCACCCTGCTTTGGGTATCTGGCCTGCTTGGTGTTCCCTAACCTAGAGAGGGATGGCTCAGGAGGGAGGAGATGGCTCCAGGATCAGCATCCTGGGCATAGACATCTCCCTGGGAGAGGTGAGGAGTCCAAAGGCACTGAGGTAGGATGGAGGAACCATCCAGAGAGTGACCTCAGCTCGTCATACACTAGGAAAGAGGGTTTAAAATCCTTGTAGTGGTGGTTGTTTCCTCAAATCGAGCATCATTCAGGCTGGTTGGGTCCTGTATTGGTCCCACACACCCCCTCCACTGCTCTTCCCACCATCTAAACCCATGGGCTGAGCTCCAGAGGACCCGAACCCCACTACGGATCCTGTCCCACCTCTCTCTAGCTTCATATTCTCCTCTCTCCCCCACGATCAGTTGTACCCTTTGCTGCAGAGGGAAAATCAGTCCTACCTGGTCGAGACTCTTGCCATCTACCAGCTTCAGCTCCACCAGGGGCCACCTCTCAGACACCTTGTACTGCTCCCCTCGCTCCACCTTGACCTTCACCAGCCACGGCTGCGTTGGCCTGAAGGTGTCCACTGAGGGGATAAAAAACAACTAAAAATCCACAATATTCTTGTGATGAGGTGCTGCAGGACTTTCCTGACTTTCCCCTTCATTGCCACCACTTATGGGAGATGTTCTCCAGGCTCTAACCCAGAGGACTTTGAAGCCTGTGGAAGGATTCCCAGTAATTTCAATGAGTTTTAACCAGGCCAAGGCACAATCAAATCCCATCAAAAATCAATCCCAGCACCAATTAGCTCACGGTCACCTCTTGGTTCACCTGGGAGGCACTCAGCATCCTGGTGATTATGATTTAGCTCTTCCATATGAGCCAGACAGCTCCAGAAAGCTGGAGCTGTGCCAGGGTAAGTCATGTATTTTAGATGCTACTTCTAGGGTGGCTACATCACCCTCTGGAGATATTCCTCCTGCCCTCCACTGACTGCAGAGAGAGCTGGAGCACATCACTGAGGTCAAACACCAGGGCTGAGGCTGTCAGAAATTAATCCTGTGGTGGGTGACTGGAAGTCCATCCTCAGGAAGGTCTCTCCCCTGTGAATGTGTCAGGGAAATCCACCCAACAACTTCTCAGGAGTGATGGAGCAGCTCGAGAAGCAGAGACCAAGGAGATGGAAAATTCCCCAAGGCACTTGCACCTTTGGATTCTAGTCAAAGAGCTCCTGAAATGTCTGTACTGGTAGAACCTTCCCCAGGAGGGTGGAGAGAGGAGGAGGCTGTAGTGCTGTGTTAGAATGGTTTGCTGCTGACCTCTAATGACAGAGTTGATGCAAATGGTCAAAAAAAGAGAAATCTTATATTAGGAGAGAGCAACCTGCAGCCCCAGCTCCCTCTAGCCAGCTGGAGATCACCCAACACTCAAGAGAGGACTTGTGTTGCCAGATAATTCTTAATTCTTCTTAATTCCTGCAAGGAACCTCCCTGGGTTGGCAGCTCAGCCTGTCCCCAGCCCCTGGTGCTCTCACCCACAAGACAGAGGATGGACATCTTCTTCTTCTTCCCTGTCTTCCACACACGGATGGTTTCCAGCAGCCTCTTCTTCTGGGGGTTGAACACATCTCTTTCCAGGGAGCTCCAAAGAGAAGCCATGGTGGCGCCTGACGTGGTGGCTCCTGCTGCTGCCCACGGTCACCTCCTGTCAAACACAACCAGAGATGGTCCTAATTTATCAGCCATCTACATTCCCAAGGAGACCTCTGCTCTTTCAAGCTTCCCTGGCTCCAAACTCACCAGCTAATTAAGCTCAGAGAAGGGGCTATGTGCTGTCACAAGCACTTCACGGAGGTGTCCCCCCACCCACGTCTGGGTTCTCCAGCTGCTGAGCAAGCACAGATTGTTTGGTTTCACAGCCCAAGAGAGGAAAAAACACCCAACGTCTTCTCCCCCTCCTTTTGCTTACGTAGCTGAACGTGCTGCTCCCCAGCCCCAGAATGGCTGTGATGGGCATGGCCAAAAGTCATCTCGAAGGAGATGTCCAGCTTCCAACCATCACAGCATCTCAGGGGGTTCTGCAAGAGCAGCAGGACCTCAGCTTCACAGGTGAGGAAAGTTGGATGGGGCTTTGAGCAACCTGGTCTAGTGGGGGGTGTCCCTGCCATGGCAGGGGGGGTGGGACCAGATGATCTTTGAGGTCCCTTCCAACCCAAACCATTCCATGGTTCTATGAAAGCGTGGTAAGAAAGCAACCAAGTCAAGAGGAGCTCTCCCAGCTGCCTCCTTAAAAGCAACCCTCAAAGCACCCTGAGGGCTCAGACACAGGATCCATCCCTGGAGACATTCAAGGTCAGGCTTGATGGGGCTTTGAGCAACCTGATCTGGTGAGAGATGTCCCTGCTTGTTGTAGGGGGGTTGGACTAGATGACCTTTGGAGGTGCCATCCAACCCATTCTATGATTCTTAACGGAAAGTTCTCCAAAACCCTCATCAGGCCCCATCCTCATGGTGTGTAAGTCAAACCCAACCCCACCAGGGAGGAGGTGGCAGCTCCTGTCCTGCCCCAGCACTCCCAAACTGCCAGTGGGTGCTGCAGCCCTTGGACTAAGTGGTGGGAAAGGGAGCAAAAGTGGCTACAAAGAAGTTACATTTGACACAAATATTTTGGTAATTATTGAAGATAAATATTGGTAATTATTGGGGATAAACAAAAACACAGGCTGCGGGGAAACCATAATATTTAGACCGGGCTCTTTGGGTGTTTACCAACAGAGGTGAAACTCACCAGTTGCTCTGCAAAGAGCTGCAAGAAACGAAACCTTGAGCAGCTCCCTCCTCAGGGGGCTTTGGGCTCAGCCACAGAGTTAACAGCCCCAAGTCACATCCGCAATGATTTTGAGTTTTCTACCACGGCTATGACCAAAAAACCCTGAAATTTAAAGAAATCTGCTGCTAAAATGACTCCATCTCCACATGAACACAGGTTATCTTGGTTTCTCCATCCCTGCCAGATTTGCAGCCCCTGGTGGCACCTCCAGAGGCAGCCCCGGGCCCCTTCCCACCTCACTCATTCATTGATAGCAGCACTTGAGCAGCAGCTACAGGAGAATGATTGAAAGCCCAAGTCATGGAGGGCTCAGCTCCTGAGAAGTTAATGCAGGGAGCACCAGCTGCCCACAGATGGGACTGAAAAGCTGCTGCCACCAGAGCCCGTTAACCCCCCTCCCCTCTCCTAGAGACAACCTGGGGGGCTTAAAGAGCTCTGTGAGACCTTCCTGGCATGGCCCCGGAGGTCCACGTCACCCATCCAGGCAGGTGACAGCGAGGAGCAGAGAGCTGGTGGAAGGAAGAGCCTTCAAAGACTTTACCAACCGTGTCTGGCTGAGGAGAAGTGGTGGGATTTCGAGCCATGAGAAGCCGTAGGACAGGAAAAGGGTTTGCTGGTGAAGTGAAAGCTTGAAGAGAAAAACAGGAAGCCTGAAGAACCTGAGAGGAGCCACCCGGCTTGAGGTCAGGGCAGGAAACCCCCGGTGCAGATGCTGCAGAGCCCAGGTGGAGATGAAGGGGGGGGGGTTGGCTGAAAGCAAAGTGAGGTAAGATCACCCTCCATTTCATAGTCATAGATGGGGTTGGGTTGGAAGACACCTCAAAGACCACCTAGTTCCAACTAGAGCAGGTTGCTCAGAGCTCCATCCAACCTGGCTTTGAACACCTCCAGGGATGGAGCATCCACAACCCCCCCGGACAACCTGTGCCAGGGTCTCACCAGCCTCAGAGTGAAGGATTTCCTTCTAATTTCCAATCTAAATCTCCCCTCTTTGTTTGAGCCCATTACCCCTCGTCCTCTGTTTCATTAAGGAGAGTCAAAGTGCTGAAGGGACGACAACTGTGGTTCAACCTCTCCTCAGATGCTGTCCCCCTGGTCCCCCTCCTTTAACAAAGGGTCTCAGAGATCTGCAAGAGATGCAGGAGTTGGGCAGGATGCTGATGGCACAGCATGTACCCTCGTTAAGCAAGATGTGTAATCATGATGTACAATTAACTTTAAGCAGAAATTAACTTATTGTGTGCCCAGGTGGTCAAGAAGCCACCAACATCCTGGTGTGGATCAGCAGGATCAGGGCAGGGATTGTCCCCCTGGACTGGGCACTGGGGAGGCCCAACCTTGAATCCTGGGGTCAGGTTTGGGCCCCTCACTCCAAGAAGGATCTTGAGGGGCTGGAGAGTGTCCAGAGAAGGGCAATGAAGCTGGGGAAGGGTCTGGTGAGGAGCAGCTGAGGGAGCTGGGGGGGGTTGAGCCTGGAGCAAAGCAACCCTGGTGTCCTGCCTGGGTGCCAAACCCAGCTGAGTGAAGCTGCATCTCCATCCCTGCTGTGCTCAGGAAAACAACTGCTCTAATCTATGAGCTCCAAGGACATTAAGTGCACTCTGGAGGGTGAAGGAGATGGGGCAGGTGTTGTGGAAGAGAGGAAGATGCCATCACCCTGCACAGCAGGAGGACACCACCACAGCATGGCTCACTGGGGCAGTGAAGATGCTGCTCCAGGGCTTCCATTCATGACTTCAGGTTTTTTCCTGAAGTCTTCTTAACCTCTTCTCACCCATGGAGCAGATTCTCCTCTTTTCTACCCCCTCCACATGCCTCCATTGTCATTCAGGGGCGTTCCAGGGAGAAGAACCCATCCAGAACTCACCCAGATCCCAGCCTGGCACCTGGAGCAATCCCACTGGAGCAGGGAGGGGTTTTTTTAGACCATACAGCTTGGAAAAAGGAAAAAATCAGGAATAAAACAGGGAAGAAAGAGTTACTGCAGGATTCCTCTGCTCAGGGAGCTCTTAGGAAGCTGCTCCGTGGTCTCCAGCACCCAGACAGATCATTCCCCTCCATTATTTCCCTTGAGTCCCATGGCTGGGGTAGACACGGAGGAATTGAAGCTTTTTCTCCAAGCAGAAGGTCCATCCAGCCTTCTGGAGGCTGGGGAAGAAGGAAAAAAAAACCAAAGCAGCCTTGAAACAACCCCAGCCCTTGCTGGCAGGAGCATCTGCAAACAGGATGAGGCAGCTGCAAGAGTGATGCAAGCGACCAATTAATCTCAGTTGCTGCAAACTCATAATCCTAATGAATTACTTCTAAAAACACGGGGGTGTTTGGAGCAGCCTTCATGCAAAGAGGAATCAGGAAACTCTGGGTACCAGTGAGCTAAGAAAAGGGGAATACAAGCGTGCAAGGACAGTGTGCCTGGTGTTAATGTTGCTCCCCAACCCCTCCCCAAGCCCAGATGCAGCAGTAATTTGATTTTTAGCGCTGGGGCTGAAGGAATCAAAGCCACGCAGCGTTTGGAGCCTCTGATTGTCCTTCCCTGGCAGAGATTAGCAATCTGCAGCAGTTTGCTCTGCTCCTCCTCCCCGAAGGAGCTGGATCTGCTGCAGGGCACAGCAGAGGGTACCACAGCATCCCAGCATGGTTGGAAGGGACCTTCTGGAGATGCTCTGGTCCAACCCCCCTGCTCCAGCAGCTCCCCCAGAGCAGGGGGCCCAGCATCGTGTCCAGGCCCCTTTGGAATCTCTCCAGACCAGGAGACTCCACACCCTCTCTGGGCAGCCTGGGCCAGGCTCCAGCACCCTCCCCCCAAACAACTTTCTCCTCCTGCTCCTGGATGATTAGGACAAGTCAAAAGCAAGTAGTGCGTTGCCTTGTCCTTGCCCTTATGGTGCCTCCCCATGTTTAGTGTCTGGAGGCATCGAAGGAGAGATGGGAGCTGAATAATTTACTCGATGACTTCCTCTTTTTCTTTCCCTTTCCCCTCCCCAGGACCAAAGCACTTGAAGAGATTCACATCCTTAATTTAAAAGAGGCTCAGGGGAGACCTTCTGGCTCTGCACAGCTCCCTGCAAGGAGGTTGGAGCTGGGTGGGGTCGGGCTCTTCTCCCAAGGAACGAGTGATAGGACAAGAGGAGAGGTCTCTGCTTTATAAGCCTAGTACCTGCCTTGCTTCTCTATAGGTTTGGAAATGACAAGAGCAACAAATGAGCTAAAGGGTCCCCTGCAAGAGTACGAAGCTTCAGCACCCCTGGCTCCATCACTCGGCCAGGAGGGACCTGTCCTGCTGCATGGAAGGGTGAGCTTTGGATCTGAGCACGCCCTGGCCCTCCCAACTGAACTTGGGTGAGATTTTTCATTGCTTCCTTGTGCCATGAAGCCACGAGCTGCTGGGGAATGGTGCATCCATGTGTGAAGTCTTTAGGTATACAGACAAGACCTAGCACATGGAGATCTCCTGACCTTCCCTCCTGACCTGCTGGACTGTGGTGGCTTCCACGACTACCTCCCACTGACAGGCTTGAGCGTGTCTCTCCATCCTCTTGGTAAGGCAATGTTATTTCAACCTAAAACACCACGATTAATAAAACATTCCCCCCTGTCCCCCCCTGCTGTGCTCACCTCCTGTGCTCTCTTCTCACATTTTTGCTGGGCTGATGGTTTTCTTGCATGCCCCAGATAACTCGTTGAGTTTCATCTCCGCTGCTCTTTCCACCCGCCTGCTCCTCTTTCATTTTTCATGAAGACTCCCCCTTGCTCTGCTAACATGCTTTTAATCTCCCTGGTAAAGCAAGGTGGCTGTTTGTCTTCAGCTCTCTGTTTGCTTTCCTGAAGGGGAAGATCAACCGAGGAGCTGTGCTGGAGCCAGACCAACCAGAAGCTGGTTTCTCCCCTCTCCTCTTGTCCACAGCTGGCGAGAAGCTGCCTTTGGGATCTGAGGATGCTCCCCCTCTGTTTTCTGCAGTGAAGCTGTTAAAACAAAGAGAAAGGCTGAGAACTGACCTCTCCCAGGCTCTTCTGGGTGACACCACCCTGCAGAAAGCTCGGAGATGGAAGAGCCCAAAGTGGGGTCAGTGCAAAAGCTCCCATTGACTTCATCTGATGGTCTCAGATTCATGACCCCTGTAACTTTGCCATGTCTTCTTGCTGATCTCTCCAGACACAGGGTTAGGACCAGGGTTGCAAAGAGACCCACACTTGTGGTGGCTTCCCTGCAGATAGCAACACTTTGTGGGTTCATAGCCTGCTAGAAATAGGAGACTGGGTCATGAACCAGCTCCTCTCTCAGTCCAGCATCAGGAGAGAGGAGGCAGAAGCCATGGTGGTGTCTCCCTCTGGTTCCACCTCTGCTCCCTGAGATGCTGGCTACAGGTAGCAGTGTCCAAGTGGGATGTGGGTGTCCACTCTGCATGGCCCTACAAACACACCACGTGCCTGGTGCACCTTTGCCCTGTCATCTCCTCCATGTGTAGGGTTAATACCCCACCAAACCAGCACTTTTCTCTGGGTTCAGAGCAGTTCCATACGTCTGGAAAGGAGATAGCAGCACGACCAAGATTTATGGAAGGGGGAAAATACATTAGGAGAGGCCATTTGCTCTGTTCTCTGCCCCATAAAATCTCCAGGAGTTATTTGCTGGTCGATGAGCAACACTCAGCACTGCAGCTGATCTGGGCATGAAGAGGCCAAGCATTGGGAGGCACAAAGCAGCATCTTTTGGGGCCACCTCTGATCGCCCTGGGGAGCTCCCTGCCTCAGGAGGACCGAAGATCAGGAGTTATCCCACTAGCAAAGCGAGGATGGAGGGTGGAGGAAGATGCTCCAGCCAGATGTGTTGCAGGGCAACCACCGTGAGCTCCCTGCCTCCCATTTTATGTCCATTCAGCATCTTTTCATGCTTCCTTAGCCACGGTTTTGTGGCCTTCACAGCTGCTGTGCTCTTGGCCTGGTGCCTCTGGAGGAGGATGCAGTCAGGTGTGTTTATCCTCAAACTCCCTGAGATATTGAGAGTGTCGACTCCCTTCTGCCTGAATGACACTTTTGATGCTCAGGAGGAGGGAAGTTATAAGAAAAAAAGACAAAATATTATTTCCAGCCAGAGCCAGAGCTGCGATGGGCAGGTTGGAGCTGCAGGAGAGGTGCTGGAAGCTTTGGTGGCACCTCCTGAGTCTTCCCTTACCTGTCAGGCCTATGGGATCTTCCAGAAGTTGCTTGGTCCATAAATGGTGACCCCACTTTCTTCTTTGCAAGGGCAAAAGAGGTCATAGAATCATTTGGGCTGAAAAAGACCTCCTGGATCAGCAAGTCCAACCTTTATCCAGCATCTCCCTGATCACTAGATCATGTCTGGAAGCCCCACATCTACTCATTGTGGAACCCCTCCAGGGATGGGGACTCCAGCACCTCCCTGGGCAGCCTGGGCCAGTCCCTGACCACTCTGTCAGTGAAGAACTTCTTCCTAAAGTCCAATCTGCACCTCCCCTGTGAGGTCACTGACCTGTGTTTAAAAAACACGTTGTTTTTTTCCCTTTTTGATGGAAAATGTTGAACACATCCCTATTTGCAGGGGATTATTGCAGCACCGTGAGCCTGCAGGTTGCCTAGCATTGCCATGGCACCAGTCCTGCCAATAATTGGAGCTCAACACATGGCAGGGCTGAGAGCTGAGGGCTTCGGGCAGGTGATGTGAGGGCAAAGGCTGAGTCACCTCCTCCAGCAGTGGTGTGACCCTTGTTGTCACCATGGGGACACAATGGCAGCAGGAGATGCCAGGGAACAAACCCCTTCATGCTTTCAATGGATCTGGGCTTTTTTTTCCAATTCTAGTTAAATCCACTTGTAAACCAGCCCTTAAGGGGTGTTTTGCTAATAGGGTGAGCTGATGTTTTGATGGGAAAAGGGTGAATTAAAAACCAAAACCAGGCTTGGGTGAGGTGAGGCTCTTTGTTCTTTACCATCTCCTGTACCCAGAGAGGATCTGCTCATGAACAACAAGGCACCCAGAGGCATCCACTGAAGCTTGTGATGAGGTTTCAAGGTGGAAACCACCTTTGGGATGGAGCTGTGAGCTTCACATCCCCCTTTACTCTCTAGTTTGTGACCCTCCCCTTTGCTCTCTGCTCATGCCCAGGGTGGGAGGGCAGGGGAGCCACCACAGCTCCTCCATGGTTCATCTGCACAGGGAAGGGAAGCTGATGTTTTGGCCCCATCCTGGCTCCCTGTGGAGCTTTCTTGGTGGTGAGCTGCAGATCTGGAGGGCTCGGAGGGGACAGGGCTTTGAGAGTGGAGCTGCCAAAGCAGCATCATGCATTTAATACTGGAAATTAACACAGCAGCCAATAGGAGGAGGCATTGCCCAGGGGTTGGAGCACAGCAGGGGAAGGGTTGGGAGATGAGAATAGTTTAGAAAGGGGGATAAAGAAGAAAATAAATGAAAAAAACCCCAAGCAGATCCCCACCTCCACCTGCAGCTCGGTGCTTGGTGCCTAACAAGTGATCTCAGCCGTAGGAACCTCTTCAAAGCCACCATCAAAACCACCAGCAAAACATGTTTGTTGAAGCTCTTCCTCCCCACGCTTCTGCCCAGAGCCTGCACGGTGCAAACAGGTCGGGTGCTCCTGGTCCCAGCTGGCTCTGGTGCTCCCAGAAAGCCCCTCTCAAGCTGTTTATGGACTTTTTTGGGGTGTGTGTCCCCACCTCGGTTGGAGCTTTGCAGAGATGAGGCGAAGGTTTGACCCAACGTGAGTTATAACCAGGAGGAGGGTTATCACTCTTCCCCCTATGTTTTCATCACTTCGGCACAGCAAATTGGTGATAAATATAATGAATATTAATATATATCTATTAATTCAGCACATTTAACTAGCTGTTAAGACTCCCTTTTCCCATGGATTGTGCAGACAATCAGATTACTCAGATTAAATGATATCTAGGAAGGGGGAGAAGGAGCTTTGCAGCACAGGCTGAACAGGGAATATAAAAGTTGAGTTTTCCTGTCAGCAGGGGACCACACAACAACCAGCCCACTTTAATTCAGATTATTCTGCTCCCTGCTCTGTATTTTCCTGGCTTCACCAGGACACAACCCCAGCCCTGCCGTGGTCTGCAGGACATCAGCACTTTGGAGTCCACCAGGGCAGGTGACCCCAGTTGGCTCCAGGTGAGTCCCATCCCATGCTCAGTATAAAGGGGGCAGTTTGCTGAGGGCTTGGGCTCTCCTGGTTGGGGTTCTCCTGCTCCTGAGGATGTCTCCTGGGTCCCCTGTGACCACCGTACATCAGCTGGGTGAGTATAACTTGGTTTTCTTCATGCTGGTGTTGGTGTGAGTGTGGTTGTCTCATTGAACCTGGGGTTTTTTTAACCTGTGAGTCTCCTCCTTGTGATTCCCCCCATGGCTGGGGAGAGGCCATTGGGTGATAGAGCAGCTGCTGTAGTTTAGTGTTGGATATGGGGTAAATGTAGGCAGGTGTCTAGGCTGGTGTGGCTGCCCCAGCAGCTTGCAGGAGCTGGAACCAGTCCCTGGTTATCCTTTTATTGTGCATCTTCCTTCATGTTTTTCTCCTAGCTCTGGGTTTTGAGCGACTCGAGCACAGCACCATATGGTCTTCACTGTCCTCTACTTCCCCATCCTCTGTCCTGGCAGCTTTTAAAGGCTAAACTGCCTGCTCAGAAAGCCCCCCCTGCTCCTCCTGGCAGTTCTCATCACTACATCCCCATGCCAGGCTGTGGTCCCTTGAAGAGTGCTTGGGAGCCTTGTGTGGCAGCCTCCAAGTCCTCAGCAGGGCTCTGGTCTTCAAAACCAACCTCCCAGGAAGACCTTTCCTGACCTGGAGTTGGATCTGAGCTGGAGGAGTCAGTGCTGTGCTACAAACCCCCTTTAAACACAAGGAAACCTCTCTGCTGAGTGTTGGCACTTGTGGTGAGCTCAAAGTCAGGAGGCACCCAGGGCACGGTGCCAGAAAAAGAGGCCAACAAGTTTCCTCAGTGTAGTGCTTGAAGAAGACTTGGCTTTCCAGAATTGATCCTTGGCTCCCACAGCTGGCAAAGCCCCATTGATGCTCCTCTGCCTTGGTCTCTCCCCAAAACAGGGGCATTAAATCCCCTCTGTGCTGCCAGGAGGGCTGGAATTGAGCCCTCTGGTGTTTCTAGGACATCTCAAGCTCTGAGTTGTGCTGGTCCATGGCTGGTAGGTTGCTCTGGGTCTCAGTCCTGACTTGTCTTTGGTCAGTGGTAAATCGAGTAACTTGTGAAGGGGTAGAAGGAACAAGACCTGCCTGAGCTAGAGGATGATGATGGCATGAGAAGAAATGGGAAGAACAAGCCATGCACCCATGTAGGTTGGCTTGGTCCTGCCTTCTCCTGAGCCAGGAGTGTTTGCACCTCAGGTTGAAAGCTTTCTGGTCTTCTGAGAATGCTCCTCTTGCCCTTCTCTGTTTTGCAAGGTGTCCTCAATTCGTGTCGAGCATACAGGGTTTTTTCTCATGTGCAGCATGAACACAGCACCAGAAACTTGTCTGAGCTGGAAATCTGGGGTCAAAAGTCCTTTCAAGTGCAGGGGGGTTGGGGAGGGCAGCCCCAGGGGTGCTTTGGGGTACCTGAGTGTGTCGCTGTGATTTGTTGCTCAGCACAGGGGCCAGAAGGCTGCTTTGGTGTCCCAAATTGGTTCACAACACCCTTCAGGGGCACAGCTGGGGTGTTCCCCAGGTTTTGGAGAGCAGATGAGCTGGTGTTTCTGCACTACCCCGTGTCCCCCCGCCCTGACTCAGCCCCAGGCTGGGCTGCACGGAGCAGTCGGGTTTGTAGAAGTGCTGGAATTAAACCAGATCCTCCTAAAGCCCTTTGCTCACCCCAGCCCTGTCTGGGGCTGGCTGCTCTGCCAGGCCAGATGGCAGCTTCACCCCGGGGCACTGCATTGGCAGAGCCTGAGGAACAGACTGTCTGCAACCAGCCTGGCACGGGTTCCTCCTCCCATCCACCCCTGTTGGGCTTTGGGTTGTCTTATCACATCTTGGTTGTAAGATACAAGCTTGGGTCTTGCTGGAGAGCACCTAAATAAGTCCTTGGACAGCCAGAAGGTCTCCCCTGAGCCTCCTTTGCTCCAGGCTCAGCACCCCCAGCTCCCTCAGCTGCTCTAGACCCTTCCCCAGCTTTGTTGCCCTTCTCTGGACACGCTCCAGCCCCTCAAGGTCCCTCTGGGAGAGAGGGGCCCAAACCTGACCTCAGGATTTAAGGAGCAGCCTCCCCAGCCCCTCGAAAGAGGCCATGGAGCAAAGGCTTCATGAGACATCTCTGCTGGATGAGTAGTTCCAGAGAAGCCACCCAGTTCCTGGCTCCAGATGGTGGAATGAGATCAATGGATACGCGTGTTCTTGTAGCAATTACCAAGTCAAGGATGGAAACGGATCTTCAATATGCTCTCGCCATCATCCCTGAAGTCAGTGCTGATGAGGCCAGACTCATCCCTGCCCCAGAGGATCCCCCCGTGGCGATGACACTGAACCAAAGCCCCAGCACCCAGCAGCTCCCACATTTTGGGAGGAGTCTGAGCCGTGTCCTCACCCCGCTGCTGGTTCCTGCCTGTGCTTTGCTGCTGAGCTCCCCTAATGAAAAGCCAATTAAAGCGCACCATTAAGCAGAGCCTTTTTCCTCCCTTGTCCGAACCGATCTGTCACCAAAAGGACTCAGCAACTCTAGTGCGAGTTGGCAGATGCTGCTAAAAATGGGGAAGATAAGATGTGTAAGTGAATTATTGAAAGACCAGCCTGAAGCCTCAAAAAGGGCCCTGGCAGCCGAGGACAGATGTACGTGGCCACTTACCCCCCTCCCTTCCCAGAGCTGCAAAGCCACCTGAGCTCCTCACAGAAGCAGATTAACCACTTTTTATAGAGCTGGCAGTGGCTGGAGTTTCCAGGCTGCTCCTTCAGACACAGAGTCCTGGGCAGGGAGAGCCACAAAGGGATGGTCCCAACTCTTCAACCTCCTGTGTGGGTGTCACCTCTGCCTATGGACCTTGTTGGAGGTGGAGGAAGAATCATTTAGGTTGGAAAAGTCCTTTAAGATTGAGTTGAACCGTTCCCCATCCCTGCCAGGGCACCACTAACCCCTGTCCCTCAGCACCACATCTCCACACCTTGGAAACCCCTCCAGGGATGGCTGGAGAGCTCTCGGTGATGCTGGTGGGGGGTTGCTGTTGATTTAGGGGCATTTAGGAGCCTGCACAGGGTCAGTGGCTTGGGGTGAGAGCCCCTTTGACCCTCTTCTATCTTCACCAACACTGACAAACCCCAGGGTGGGATTTTAATTAGTGTATAACGAGGGAAGGGCAGGAGGAGAGCAGAAAAATGCTGCACAGGGGAAGAAGAGAGGAGAAATGCAGATGGGGAAGGAGGAGGCAGAGCTGGAAGTCCAGGGGGGGAAGAGCAATGCTGAAAAGGGTGATTTTCCCACCAACTGCTGGTGATACACCCATAAAACCCTGAATGTAAGAAAAATAATGCAGTGCCCCAGGAGAGTCCTGCACTCAGGGTTTCTGCTGCCTTTTCAGGACTAGCTCCACTTCAAGGGTGACAGATCCCTGCATTTCACCCTCATCTGTCAATCAAAACAGGATTTGAACCTCTGTGTGCTGGACCCTGCTGCCAGACCTGAAATAGGGGATTTTTCCTCTAATAGACACTCCTCCCTCAACTCCTCCTTGTTATCTCTAGATAAGAACCTGATCAGGCAGATGTAGCAGCATCACTTCTGTGGCAGCATCCTTGCAACGTGATGATCACAAGACCATCATCAGAGCAGGGCAAATAAATGAGGGGGTTTTTTTTAGCTAAGAAAAAAAAAAAGGCAATGGAAAAATTTATTTTCAGTTTACAGGCCTTTCAGCCCTTAAAAATACATATTTAAAGACCTTTCAAAGAGTTTTGGAGCGGCACAGTGGGGTTTTTAGCGATGATTGGAGAGCGGGCAGGACCCCCCAGTCTGTTGAGGAGGAGGTTGAGGCACCATGAGGTGAAATGAGTTGTGTCCAAGTTCAGAAAACATGAAGAGCTGGAAATAGCAGCCAGGGCTCTGCCAGAGCCTTCCTTGCAACCACCAGAGTTCTGTGTAATGACAGAGTGGACACAAACACGCATCGAGCCCATCCCTCTTGGGATGTGGATGAATCATGGTCCACTCTTGTGGTTGATAAAAGTCTTCAGAAGCTGGAGAGGGACCCGAATCCTTGTTTTCTTCTTTTTTTGGAAGAGCTTGTAAAGGCTGGTTCATAAAACCTCTTGGCATGTCCTTCAAAGTTTCCAGACCCCCTCATCCCTTCCACGGTGCCAAACATCTTCCCCTTCTCTGCAGATCATGCTTCAAGCTGCCTCAAGATGTGTCAGCAGTGGCCTGGAGGCTTTCATGAAGATATTCACACCAGACTGGGTGCACGTTCACTTGGATGGGAAGATCTTCGGAGGCATCAGGGATTCATCACCCAAGACAAGCACAGGGGCTGGCGTGAGAATTGCAGAGGGCTGGCCTGGAACTCAGATGGTGGTGGACAGGAATTTGTAGGTAGAATGAGGCAAATCCATCTGAAAAAAACAAGAGGAGCAAGCACCATGTAACATCCATCACTCCAGTCCAAGGGGAGGCCAGAGGGGAGTGACTGAACTTGATCTTTCAGGACATGGCAGCACAGAGTGGGGTAAAAACACCTTGGTTTATTTGCTGGAGACCTGTACTGGGCAGCTGGGGCAAGTGATGCTTTCTCCACAGCTTCCCAAGACCTCAGCACCAGCATCTTTCCACCCTCAGCAGCAGCAACTCCTTCCTTCTCTCTGCTCTAAATCTCCCTCTTTAATTTCAAACCATCTTGTCTTTTAGCTTGGGGTATTTTTGTGTTGTCCATTCCCATAACCTCAAAGCACTTTATCCCGTTTCTAGCTTTCCCCCGTCTCTAAATATATCCCACAAAACGTGCCCGTGGGGAAGCTCCTATTTTGATGTGTGAACAGTTAATCTTCAGCCCTGATCCGTGTCACTAATACTGACAGACATGGAATTCACAGGTTACCACTGAATTTGAGACACCTCCACCGAGGTGGGATTTTTTCAGGGACTTCTCTCGCCTGCTGACCTGTGAACAGAGCTGAAAAATAAGCAAATAGCCCTGATGAGACTGATGCAAAAGCTCATCCATGAGCTCATTTAATGCTGGGGCTGCTCCTGCCATTGATGCTCNGGTCCCGTCTGGCTTCTTGCTGGGTCCCCGGTTGCAGCGAACGCGCTGGATGCATCAGGCAGGGGAGGGCGGGGGGTTGTTGGGGGGGTCCCTCTCCCCGTTCCCCGCTGTCCCCAGCCGCCCCACACCCTTGACAAAGGGAGCTGGCACTTGCCCGAGGCTCCCGCCTGGATTTTCCATAGCAGGGGAGCAGCGGCGTGGGCAGATTTCCAGGGAAAGGGACGAAAATCCACTGCGGGAGAGGGGCTGGGAGCCAGGAGGACCGCGCTGAGCCTCTTCCCATCTTTGCAGCCTCCTCCTTGGCTTGCCCAAGCCGCTCCTTGTTCCAACCCCACCATCCCCGAGCATCCCTCCTAGCTGGGGGGGTGGATGTGTGTGGCCATAAACCGTGGGCTGGGCTCCCACCACCACCCAAAAGTGCCCACAGAGTTTGATCTTGACCCCTTAGTTTCTCCAAAATTGGCGTTAGGACCTTTCTGCGCTGCTCCTGTGGAGCCCTACAGCAGGACACAGGGATGGGGTGAGACTTTGAGGTGCTTCTTGGCTCAGGACCAGTCCCTGGAGGGGTTCAGGCAGCTCCTGCCAACTCCAGAGCAGCCCCAGAGCTGCCCTGACATTGCTCAGAGCTTGAGGCCAATCCTGCCAGGTAGTGAGGGGTGACGCAGGGAACCCCCTCCCTGATCTCCCAAATCCCTGCATGGAGCTTGGCTTGGCCAGGCTGGATCCTGAGTCCATCTGCTGAGCCAGGTTTATATAAGCGCTGATTTGCAGCGTCGAGAGATGCCCAAGAATCAGCTTGTCTTTGGAAAATGCCTAAAAATGTGGCATCTGGCCCAAGGCTGGACTGGTAGCTCAGTGTCTGTCTTGGTCCCAGACCCTTGGAGAGATTCTGCCATCTCTCACCATCTCCCAGCTTGGCTTCAAGCCTCCCTCGAGTACTTTCCAGGAGCAAGGATGGAGCAGGAGTGCCAAGAGGCACCATCACGCTGTCCTTTGTGGTGGTGTCTATCCTAGAAGGACATTGGGGTGCTGGAGAGGGTGCAGGGAATGGCAATGAAGCTGGTGAGAGGTCTGGAGAACATGTTGTGTGAGGAGCACCTGAGGGAACTGGGGTTGTTTAGCTTGGAGAAGAGGAGGCTGAGAGGAGACCTCATTGCTCTCTACA
>VYZX01016173.1:14068-36001 GCA_013401335.1 Brachypteracias leptosomus | reverse complement strand
TTGGGTGGGAGGGGAGGGGGAGGGACACGCTGGACTCTGCTCTGGGCTGGGGGTCCTGCAGCTGGATGAGCTTTTGTCCGTGGTGGGACACTGGACTTGGCTCTCATGCCCTCAACACCCTGCAGCTCCCCAGGAACGTGCTGCATTTGATCTGCCCACGGGGCTCGAGNCAACAGATACTTACATGGAGGGAGGTGGGTGGGAAGGCTTTAGATGCTGTAGGGTGTAAAATGCTTAAATGAGCTGGGGGGCTATCAGACAAAAAGTACCTTCACCCTCCCTTTGGAATATGGTAGTGACAGGGGTGGGCTTGGGTTGCTCCAGCCCCAGATAAAAGGGAATCTTTGCCCAACGTGGAAATCTCTTGGTGTTTGGGCCATCTCCTGTGAAGGTCTCCCCAGGCACAGCTCCCCGGGGGTGGGTGCTGCTGCTCTGCTGCTCCTGGGTGGTGTGAAATAAAGGAACAAAAAGGACTCTCCTCTGTCTCCGTGTGCCGAGGTGCAAAGGTGGCCAGGGCTGGGGAGGGGCTGGGGGTGCCCGGAGGTGCTGCTGGAGCAGGACCATGGCACTGGCAGGTGGGCAGGGAGAAGTGTCCCCTAGAACGTGGATCCAAATAGAGGAGAAGGCAGGAGGACAAATGTACTGGTGCCCTCTTGCCCTGCTCTGACCCTCCTCCTCCTCTTTGAGCCCATCCCAGCTGGGCTGAGCTGCAGTTGCAATCCCTGCGGGGATGCTGATGCAAGCAGATGGGTCCAGAATTACCCACCCATCTGCAGACCAGCCCTGGGTGGTGCCTTCATCTCCATCCATCACTCTGCAGGACCTTGCAAGCTCTGACACGAGAGGTCAGGCTGATCTTGGTGCCAACACCTGCCGTTGGAGGTGGCCCTGATGTCCCCAACCTCTGCCTGCTCCATCTCTGCTGCTGTGGCAGGTCTCAGCTCCCTTCCAACCACCACCCATCCCTGGTCCTCCACCCTTGGGTGCTTCTCAAGCAGCCCCAGGGAAGCTCTTGGTGTAGGGAGCTCAAGGATGGGTGCTGGCCAAAGGGACATCTCTGTCTGGTTTTTGAAGGGCTGTGGAAGCAAACTCTTCACAGCGGGGCAGTGAAGAAGGGGAAGGTGGAAATGGTATTTTTGTAAGAGCCTGTTCCTCATTTCAACAGCTTTTTGAGGAGGAAATGACAACCAGCTTTAAAAAAAGAGAAGAAGGAGGAACTTGAGCTCTGTGTGGAGAGAGAGAGGCTGAAGGAGAGGATCAAACCCCTTTAGATAAAGGGGGAGGGGACAGCACTCCATGGTTGCTTGGTTTGGGGTTTTTTTTAGCTAAAGATTTATTTTTTTTTTTCCCTGATTGTTACTAATTAGGACTGATTGGAAAAAGAAATTGCTGCCTTGTGAGGAACGCTGGGGTTTTGATGTTTGCTTTTTTCCCCCTGGAGCTGGGCTGAAAAATGGGTCTTGCTGGAGGAAGCGTTTTCCTGAGAGAGAAACCATAATGGCAGAGTCAACATTGAGGTGGTTTTGATCTGCCAGGTTATGTGATCTGGGCTCCTAAACCCAATACCCCGAGTGAAACCCGACCAGGGCAGGAAAGTTCATTTCTGAGTCATTTCAGAGGCTGATGGTTTCCATGAAAACTGATACTTGGTGAAGAAAAGCTCCTCTTGAGATCCATCTCAACAAAAACCCCACAAATTGGGGGTTGTTCCTTTTCTTTGCATGTATCTAGTAATGGAAAGTGTCTCTTTGCTGCTACCCATGGCTGGGAGGAGAACCTGGTGCATTTCATCCTTTTTGCAGAGAAATGCTGGCATGGAAAAATATCTGAGGTCCTCATAATTGTGGCAAGTCACTCGAGCTGGGTGAAAAAGAAGCAGGGGTTGGCTGAAGTGAGCTGGGAAGGTCTCAGTGTCCAGGGCTTCAAGGAGACAGAGCAGAAGGTGCTCTCCTGGGAAGGTGCCTCCTGAATTTCTGTATTTTTCCACGTCTCAAGCTGCATGCTGGCCCATGGTGGTCTGTCTCTGGGTTGGGCTTGTTCAGAGCATCTAGACCTACTTAGCTCTCCTTGAGCTTGTGGTCTCTGAGCATCTCTCCCCACCCAGGATGTCCATGGGGGACTCAAGGGGAAAAATCAGCTCTTGTTCAGTTTCCTTCACTCCTGGATGTTGGACTTGGGTGATTTTTATCTTCCCAAGAAGGTGGCTTGACCCTGCTCCTCAGGCACTGATTTCTGCCAGTGCACAGCTGGATTCCTTGATGTTCCTCACCCGTGAGACCAGACCCTGGGAGAGGTGCTGGTGGCAGCATCATGCCCCTATCTAGGAGCTCTTCTTCACATGCCTGGCAGCTCCAGGGCTTTGGAGAGGACCTGGCTTGGCTGTGGGTGGCTTTGCTCTGGCATAGGAGGACTGGCACCTTCAAGGAAGGGCTGGGCACGGGCAGGGCACACCTGTAGTAACCCAGAATGGGTGGCACGTGCCTTGGGGGATTAGTCACGTTGTCTCCAAGAGCCAGGAGGAATCCCTGGGATTACTTTAATCTGACCTGCACTGAGCAGCCATCAGCTTTTCTGAGGGGAGCCCTGCTGTGAATGAGAGGTGGGGATGGTGGCTAAGGTAGAGCTGCTCCATCCCTAGATGCCATGAAGATGGTTTTTAGGATAGTCTAAGAAGGCCACAACCTCCCCAGGGGGTTTACATGGGGCAGTAGGTCCCTTATGGTGGGGGAGAGTGTCCTTTGGGAGGTCTCACTGCTGAGCTCACCAGAAACCAAGGAACGTTTTCATGGAGGGGGTTTAAGCTTTCAAAGCTTGTTTGCTGAGGGGCAACAGAACTCACCCTTTCATTTAGAGATCCCCAGGACACCATCCATCCCAAAATAACATCCCTCACCCAACCGAGGCAGAGCATGAACCCTGGGGCTGTGTTCCCTGCCCACAAATTGCTGGTTGCTCACTTGGTGTCTCGTTCCCCACAGAACCTGCAGGAACTGAGGAGCCAAATCCCACCCATCTCTGCCAGGCTCTTCTGCCACCCCTGGAGAACATCTGAAAACACTTTATCTCCTCTATCTAAAACGTTTTATCTCTGCCTCCATCCTCTCTCCAAGGGGTGGCAGGAAAGTTCTGCCCTGCCCAGATGTTGAGCTCTCCCCATCCTGCCAGGAGACAATAAGGATGGAGCAGGTGAAGGGTCCTGTGGGGTCCAGAAGATTAGAGAGGCTGGAGGGAGGACCCAGAAAACCCTGTCCCCTGCCAGGGGAGACCCAGAAAACCCTGTCCAGGGGAGACCTGAGAAGTCCAGGCTGCTGCATGCACCACAAAGATCAAGCCCACCTTGAAATAGCAAAGAGCTTATTGATGAAGCAGCATCAAAGAAAAGGTAGAAGCAGCAGTAGATGGAACCAACCTCTTCTAATTTGAAAAATAACCCCCCAAATCTACCTTTACCAGCACGGGTGGCCACCATGGGAGGAAAACTATTGGAGGGATGGGGGTTCTCCAAGTCTTGGTGCAGCCTGGACGTGTCTCTGTAGGAAGGGGTTTAACAAAACAGGTTTTAGGCTGGGTTTAGCAGTTGCAGGAGGTGAGACAGCATCCAAAGCATCACTCTGCTCTGGCCAAGCATGGAGAGACCTCTGGCCTCCTTCCTGGGGAGCAGCAGGAGAGGGAAGGCAGCTGAGCAGCCAATGTTTGTGTTTGCTGGAAGTCGTGAGAGCCAGAAGATGCTTTGGGCTGGGTCAGATGTTCCGGGAGCTGGAGGAGCCCTTGGCCAAGTGAGGCTTGTTCTGAGCTAAAGCAGGTTGGGCTCTGGGACGTGGTGATGTGCAGATGGTTCTCTTGAAAGGGTTGTGGAGTTTAGAAAGTTTTGCTTAGTTCTGGGTGGTGGGGGCTGGGAATTATCCCCCCCACAGCTGTATGGATCGGGCTGGGAATTGTCCCCCCCACAGCTGTACAGGTCTGGCTGAAATATGTTCTTGTAAACAGACTAAACCAGATCACATCTAAACCGTGGTCCAGTCCACGGCACAACCCCAGCATCCCAGATGTCTGTCCCCTCTCCCTCCTTACCCTTCCATGCAGAGACCACTTTGCCAGCAGCATCCTTAAAGTGACCCTAAAAGGGCAGCAGGACAAATCTGAAATGTTTTTGCTGCTCTCAGACTTCTCTAGAGCACAGAAAACTTAACCCAGCCCTGTGATTTCCTAGACTCAGCCTGAAATCACAGCATCATGGGGTGGTTTGGGTCCAAGGGACCTTTAAAGTTCCACAAAGGTCCAACCTTGGGGATTTCTGCAGGTCCCATGGCTGCAGAGCACCCCCAAGAGTCATCTCACACAGCCATGGGGTGACCACCAAAGCCTGGGCCAGGGCTCACCCCCCAGTTGGGGCTTCCAGAGGGGCTGGAAAACCTCTGAGCAGAGCAGGACATGAGGGAGGGATGGGCAGGAGCAGCCCTGGGAGCTCCCAGCAGAGGATGGGGGAACATTCCCATATAAAGAAGAATAAGAGGCTTGAGGCTTGGCTGTTCCTCCTCCACACTCCCCAGCGTCAGCCCATGCCCCAGAGCAGGACCAGGGGAGGCTCAGCAGGGCTGGGTATGGCTCCTTGCTCTGGAGGGGACATCTCTGCCTCCCCAGCACTTAAAAATTTCTCCATCTTCACCCAAAACCAGGGCTGGGCACGTGCAAAGGAGACGTTCTGGGTTATACCCTTTAGGGGCAGGAGGAGCATCCTTGTCCCCAAGGAGAGATGTCCTCCTTGATGGTGGATCTCCACCCCAGGGCTGCCTCAGCCCTCCTGCCTTGGCTGGGAGCTCTGATTTTGGGGTTTGTTTGGGTTTGTGGTTCAGGGACCTTTTCCCGTCACAGGCGAGGGCTCGGGACCAAAGAACCAAACAAAGGCATCGATGTTTAAGGCTCGAAGACAAAAAGAAGTAAATAAAGGAAACTGTAAAAGAAATATCTCAATTTTCCTCAGCCCAGGCTTGTTCACAGCTACTTGGAGCCAAAGAAGATGATGGCCCAGAGAGGGAAGGTCTTGGGAGCCCAAAGCTGGGCTGCTGCCAGCCCTGACTGATCCATATGGCAGAGGAAAAAGCAACAGGAGCAAGGGAAAATAGGAAAGATCCTGGTTGCATGTCCCTGCAGAGCCAGGTGGGGCTGTGCTTTGCTGGCCACACCAGCCTCTGCTTCTCCTGTGGTTTAGGAACCCTGCTGGGGTCTCATCCTGACGTGGAACAGGGATGGGCACAGCCCCTGGGTTCAGCCCTACCCTGCATCCCTGCAGCCTCGCCCTGCCTCAGTTTCCCCATCCTACACCAATATGGTCCTTTTATGGTGCTCTGCAGAGCCCAGCTCTCCTGGGGGGGATGAAATGGGTGTCCTAGAACCTCCCTCCCCCCTGAGCCATCACACACCACCTGGCCCAGGGTGATGCAGGGCACAGCCTGTCCTCAGCTGCTCCCCACTGAGGACCCTGGAGCTGGCCCTTCATGAGGTTTAGAACCACCTTTAATCCCTGTGGGATATAAAAAACCCTGAGTTACACAGTTTTGCCCCAGCTGGGGCTGGTTTCCTCAGAGCTGAGGCTTTCAACCCAAAAACCCTCCCAGAAAAATGCTCTAATCCCTCCCCTCTGCAGCAGAACAATGTGTTAGAGCTCATTTGGTGCAGCCCCTGCCTGCAATCCCACCCTGGGCCGGGCTGTTATTCCCATTACTCCCCAGTCTCCTGTTAATATACTATTTTAATCCATTCAGAGGATTAAATGCCATTAGGGCCCCAGGAGGATGGTCTTTTCCAGCTGCAGGGGGGTGGTGCAAGGATGCTGGGGATGGGGACACGTTCTGCTGGCTCTGAGCTGCTCCAGGGAGGGGGAATGGGGTTAATGGGGTGGTGGGGTCAGGGCTTCCCCCTCCACTGCTGGTCACCCAACATCTTGGTGGGTAGAATCCTTAGTTAACTGAGAAAAAAAGAGAAATAAACAGGAAATTGTTTCACAACCCTCCCAGCAAAGCTTCCCCAGCTCAGCTCCTCACCCAGCCTGGCCCAAGGGATGAGGAGTCCCCCCATTTACCAGGGGTTTTGGAGCAGGGAAAGAGTCAGATCCACCCGTGCATTTGTAGCTTCTCTTTCTTTTATTATTCTGTGGAAATTGCATTTTTTTTTTAAATTCATGTACAAGCAGGTTTGCAGCTTCTCAGTAGAACCATCTCGTTTGGCTTCATGAGGGGCTTTTTAGGATGTTGATAGTGGTAGGACTGGGGGGAATGGGTCCAAACTAGAAGTGGGGAGATTCAGATGAGACATTAGGAAGAAGTTGTTGCCCAGGAGGGTGGGGAGACACTGACACAGGTTGGCCAGAGAGGTGCTGGAAGGCCCATCCCTGGACATTTTGAAGGCCAGGCTGGCTGGGGCTGTGAGCAACTGCTCTAGTGGGGGGTGTCCCTGCCCATGGGATGCTCTTTAAGGTCCCTTCCAGCCCTGACAATTCTATGATTCTATGACTTGGAGCAGCTCCAAACCAAGGGTGCAGCCAACGTTTCCTGACGGGCGTGCTCCAAATCTGATTGTTCTTCCCAAGCCTGGAGAGGGTTTAACACAAAACCCCAGGGGAACAACAACAACAACAAAACCCAAACCCAAGGAGATACCTCAGGCTGCAGCCTTTAACTTTGCTGCAGGGGAACTGAGGTCCCCAGGTCCTAGTTTGGAAGGATTCCCAGTCTTCTACAAGTGACACTATCAAAGCAGGCCAGGAAAGTGCTTCTTGGCACGCTGGGGAGATGAACACATTGAGTTGTGATAAGGGCTTGGTGCCTCATGCCAAGTAGCTCCATGCTCGTGTCCCTCCTCCCCCCTCCCCTCAATTTAGTGCTGTCATGAGTCCACCTCCCATCAAACCCCTCTTCTGCAGACCCCAGAAAGCAAAGCTGTCTCCTTGGGATGGGATGTGGTTGTACTAGCCAGGAGTGGGGATGTCTTGGCACCTTCACCGCAGGCAGGTCCCCTCCCTCCCTCTGCAGGAGTTGGTGTCTCCAAACAAAGGACAGACCTCCCTATCTCCTGTCAACAGGACTCAGGAGACCTTCTCTTGTTCCCAGACACCCCAGTGGGGCTGGTTCCTCCTGGGGAGCACTTTTTCTGCCTGGACATCCCCTGGGACCTTCCCCTCCCTGCTCTTTCTGGCTGTGCTCCCCAGTTGATGACTCTGCAGCAGCATCTTCTGCTCTGAACCTTCTCCAGAAGCTCCTGCTGGGATTGCCCCTTCCCTTCCCACCTTCTAATCTACTCCCTTTGATATTCCAGAACCTTTGGGTCTCTCTGTGTGGTTAATCATTAAAAACCCACTAAAAACTCCACCAGAAGCAATAATTACCTCCTGGTAAGAAAAGGAGGAGGGAGTGATGACAAGGTGAAGAAAGGAGGGGGTTGTGCAGGTCACCAGATTCCCTGCAGCCCACCCAGGGCAAAGGAGGCTTCTCCAGGTGCTCATGGCCAAAATTAGAGCCACTGCCAGCAGTGGTCACCACGACCTTCTGCACACTCATCCCCCCAACGATAAGCTCAGCAGCTCTGTGTGCTCCCAGATAATTAACAGAGGAAAAACTTGGAAGGGGTCTAAGAGCAGCTGCAGCAGCAGAGGAGCTCAGGTCCTGTGATGCCAAAGCATGGAGCACGTCCTTGGAAGTCACCAGGTGACATGTAGACATCTAACCCCATGATTTGCAGGTGGTAGAGATGCAGAGGGATCTCCATGGGCTCCAACAGGAGCACTCAGAGATACTCAGAGATTGGGTTGGAAGGGACCTTCCAATCCATTCTATGATTCCATACCCAAGCTCCTTCTTTTCCTAAGGGACCTCTCTTTGTCCGTGTCCATTTTGATGTAGACTTGGGGAGGTAGGTCAGCCACAAAGCAACTGGAGGGATCTCAGGATGGGTGAGGGAGCATCGACAAACCTTCCTCTGACCCAGAAGGGACCTGCCACCCGAGGAGCAGAGTTCAGCTTGGACTTGGGGTTCCCCGTGAGACCCTCTGTGGGGTTGGGGAAGCTCTTTGGGGTGCATCTCAGGTTCTCCACTTGTGCTCATCAATGACACCACCTCCCCAGCTCTCCCAGAAGGTCTGGAGCTCTCACCCAACACCGTATGGAGCCGTTATCCTCAGTCCTGTGCCAGGAGAGCCACAGCAGCAAAGAAACGTGGTGCTGGAGCAAAACCACCCTCCAGGCACCAAACCAACCCCTCTCACGGGAGGCCTGGTTGGTTACACACCATAAAAATAGCAGCAACCTGGGTAGTAATAATACTAGATGGTCCTAATTGGAGTTAATGACCCGATGGGTGCCTTTGTCAGCTGCTGGACAAGCCCAGGCAGCCAGCAGAGCTTCACTGTGTGGCTCCTGAATGAACGTGTCAAACACTGAGGGCTCCTCATCCCTCAGAACCTGGAGCAGGGGAATTAATTACTTTTAAAGCCAGTAGCAATTACTCACTGTGGATCTCTGGAGATGTCTCACTTATATCTTACCCCCCTTTGTGGCACCCACCAGTTGCACCCTCAGGGCTGTGGCTGGTGGGACAGGTCCAGTTGTAGCCACTGAGGATGTCTTTTTTTAAAGGGAATTTGTCCAAAATGGGTGAATGCCAAGACCTTGGGGTGCAGGGGGAAGAGTTACAGGATCATGGAATTCACATTGAATTTTGTGGTACTTCTGCTCTGCCCACAACAAAGAATAATTGAGAAATGTATGAGGATGCCTGAATCACAGATACTGGTGTTTGCAACCCAAACCCTCCACCAGTACCCAAACGCCCCACCAGTACCCCAATCCTCCTGCCACCCAGCATAACTGGAGCCCATCAAGGACCCAACCCCTGGATGCTGCATGGATCCCATGGGACCCATCCCTGCCACCCAAACCCCAGCTCCAAAGCATCAATGCCAACCCCAGCCGTGCAGAGATGAGAGCTGCAGGACCAGTCCTCAATCCCTTGAATATTCTGGATTATTTTTTGGTTTTCCTTGAATCCCGAATCATTTATTCTGGATTGTTTCTTGGTTTTCCTTTGCCCTCGCTGTGTTTTCAGGGTGTGCTCCTCACCCAGCAGAGCCCAGATGCAA
Source organism: Brachypteracias leptosomus (assembly GCA_013401335.1). Classification (NCBI taxonomy): domain Eukaryota; kingdom Metazoa; phylum Chordata; class Aves; order Coraciiformes; family Brachypteraciidae; genus Brachypteracias; species Brachypteracias leptosomus. The sequence goes on along the minus strand of VYZX01016173.1, from coordinate 26,871 downwards.
TGAGCAGCATCCTCCATGGTGGGGATGGGTCCCCAGACCCATTTCTCCAGTGGCTCAGCCTCTGACCCCTGGGTTTCCAGATCTCCAAGGGCTGAGCTAATGCTGGAAGCAGCTTTCTCAGGAAACTCCATCCTGGAAAATGCAGCCTGAGAGAAAATAACCTCCCCGGAGCCACAGCAGAAGCCCCAAACCTGCAATTTCTTGCTGTTTGGAAAGGGCTGGGGCTGCGCTTGCCAGAAGGTTAAAACACAGGCTAGGGATGTTATTTTAGGGACCCTTCAGACCTCAGGGAAAAAAAATGGATGTGTCCCAGAGCCCTGTTTGTGCAGATGCAGCTCCGGGCTGGGCTCCAGGCCACGTCCTCCCCCCGCAGGGATGGCCTCGGGCTCTGGAAAAATGACACTCAGGGGAGTGGAAAAAGAGCTTTGCAGGTGGGGCTGAGTTATTGCAGACATGGAGCACGCACGGGGCTGCAGATGGTGGAATTCCCTCCTCCACACCCCTGAGAAGCTGTGCTGAGGGCTGGGGTGAGCAGCCAAGGCTGTGGGGTTTGGCTTCTCTTGGGGCAGGGGATGCTCTGTGCAGGATGGGACCCTCCATCCCAGCAGGTGCCTTCACGGTGGTGGAGCTGGAATGTTTTCTGAAGCTCCACGGAGCTGATTGAGGGTGACAAGGCTGCCTGAGGCTCTGCTTGGTCCTGCACTTGGCTTCCCACCTCCCCTTGCTCCACACTCAGTCCTGGTCAGCATCATCTATGATTGAGGTTGGAGCTAGGTGGGGTCGGGCTCTTCTTCCAAGAATAAGTGACAGGACAAGAAGAACCAGCCTCAAGTTGCCCCAGGGGAGGTTGAGGTTGGAGCTGAGGAACAATTTCTTGCTGTGCAGGGTTGTGAAGGGCTGTGCCAGGCTGGGCAGGGCAGTGGTGGAGTCCCCATCCCTGGAGGGGTTTCCAAGGTGTGGAGATGTGGCGCTGAGGGACGGGGGTTAGTGGTGCCCTGGCAGGGATGGACTCGATGATCTTAAAAGTCTCTTCCAATCAAAACAATTCTATAATTTTAAGGACGACAGGATGGGATAGGATGGGATGGAATGGGATGGGATAGGAAAGGATGGGATGGGGTGGGATGGAGTGGGGTGGGATGGCTGCTCCAGCCCTGCCATCTCCCCCAGATGTTCCTCCTGGTGTGTCGTGCCTGGTTGACAGCACGGGCAGCCTGCCAGCCCCCCCCCAGCCAGGCTGCATCACACGAGAGGCAGAGCAGAGCTAAATTCATGCATTAAACACAAACCCAGGCATTGAGGGGCTGCTCCCCAGGGGGATCTGGCAGCAGCTGCAGCCACCCCCTGCCCACCACAGCCACAAGTATCAATGGAAACCAGTTGGTTTGGAGCTGGGCAGGTGCCCACAGGACTATTTGAGATATTTTAGACCTCCCAGCCACCAGCTAAGTGGGTGGCACGTTGTCTGATGGGGACAGGCTTGATCAGTAAAAATAGAGCTGGTGGCTCTTTGTCCAGCCCCCCCCCACCAGCTGCAGCAGGTCCAGGAGGCTGCCAACAAGCAGCTCCTGCCAAATGAAGGTATCTGTTAATACCCCCTCACTCAGGACTTGTTGGGCTCTGGTTTATCTTGAGTAAGAGCATCCTGAGCCTCTCCTTGGGGTTGGGTGTGATCTTTAATGCCCAGCAGCCAGGATGCTGCCCGAGCCATGAGCTGGAGGAGACCCACCAGGGTGTGGGTTTTGCCTTGCTCCTTGCTCCTGCTCTTTTCCATACTCCTCCTCAGATGAAAAAACATCATTCCCAGCCCCACAGCATCCCAGTCAAGGCATCCCAGTGTGGAGCTTAGACCCTGCCAAGCTTGGGAGCACGTGCAGTAAATCACCTGGGCAAAAACCCAACCCAATAACCCAACCCAAGCATGTGACCAACCCCAGCTCTGCAGCCACCTTCACACAAATATCCTCTTCTGACCACTTCTCCCCGGCCACCTCGCTGCTGCTCTGAGGGTTCCTGCCCAAAATAGTCCCTGCAGTGGGACAGGAACATGGCTGGTGAAGGGTGGGGGTTCCAAAGGGTGGGGGCTCCTTTGCAGAAAGCTGCTGGGCAGAGAGTAATGGGTTTCATAGGATGGGTCGGGTTGGAAGGGACCTCTAAAGGTCATCTGGTCCAACCCCTCTACAATAAGCAGGGACATCTCTCACTAGATCAGGTTGCTCAGAGCCCCATCAAGCCTGACTTTGAAGGTCTTCAGGGATGGGGCCTCCACCACCTCTCTGGGCAACCTGTTCCAGTGATCAACCACCCTCATATTAAAGAACTTTTTCCTAACGTCCAACCTAAACCTACCCTTTTCTAGCTTAAAATCACTACCCCTCATCCCATCACTACTAACCCTTGAGAACAGATCCACCTTCCTATGAGCCCCTTTCAGGTATTGGAAGATCACTAGAAGGTCTCCCCGGAGCCTTCTCTTCTCCAGGCTGAACAACCCCAACTCTCTCAGCCTGGCTTCAGGCTTTTTCTTCATTATTTTCCCATATTTGCAGGAGCCTGAGCCCTGGCAGCTGTGGGGGACGTTTTTCTTCCCAGTCTGCTGCTGGGACCAGGACGCCCTGTCCACTTTGGGATGATGGGTTAAGAGAGATGCTGATGGGCTGGAGGAAGGCCAGAGGAGGAGCAGGAGCAGTCGGATGAGGTTCAGTGACTATTTCTTATTAGATTTGCCTTATCTGGGAAGCAGATGGGGAAACATTCCCTCGTCAGGCAAGGCTTAATTATAACATTGATGCTAATCAATTGCACTGGAGAGAGGGTGGGAATAAACCCACTGAATTCCCTGCAACAAGGGTTTGGGTTGGGCTTTACTAAGAGCTTTCTGGCAGCTACAGCACAAGCCAGGCAGGTCTCGGGGGAGGGCTGGGATCTCCTGCCTGGAAGATTGAAGGTTAGACAAGCATCCATCTGAGCTGATCCCCCAGGATCCTGCCTCTGGGAGGATTAACACATCCATCCCCTCCCACTGCCTGCCCAGAGCCCTGAAATTATCCACTAGAGAGGCCAGATCTTTGCGTCTCCAGGCAAGAAACATCACCAACATTTTAACGAGGCATGCCCCCGAATCCAGAGGTAGCCTGGAATAAATATGGTAGAGGAGAAGCAGCAGGTCCAGCGGTTAAAATGCAAATTCTTTCCCCCCAGACCCAGCACATGAGGATGCTCTTTGCCTGCATCCAGGGTTGGACCAGCCTGGAGCTCTTCAAGTGTGACTGAGGAGAGGCTGCTGCTCTCGTTGCCACCTCAGCCTTATCTCTGATCTTGCTGCTTCACTTTACCTCCTCCTCTTCTTCCTCTTCTCTGCCTGTGCCTACCTGCACACCCCCTGCTGCTGCTGCTGCCCAGGAGGTCCTCTCATTAGCCCACAGCCCTATCTGAAGGAACATCTCCTCTGGCTTTCTGCAGGAAACGAGCTGCTGTGCTCAGCACCTAAACTGAAACACCTTCAAGTATAATGAGCAGAGGGTGGAGGGCTCTGAAAGCAGCAGAAACCACCCAGATGGGGCTCTTGGTGCCTGTCTGAACTCGTGCAGCTCCACAGCTTGTGTGAGCTCCTCAAGGAGTCTCAGGGTGTCCTGGCTTTGCAGACCTCAGCCTGGCACTGAAAACACAGAAAACCAGGTTGGAAGGGACCTCAGGGATCATCTGGTGCACACCATGGTGGTGTCCTCTTCATTGTGCATCTCCTGCTACCTCCACCACCACCACCGGGCAGCCGTGGCCTCTCCTGCCCATGGGAAAGAGCAGAGAAGGAGGAGTCCTGCCTCTGAACCATCTTTCTCCTCCACATCTCCACAAAACACTCTTACAACCAACAAAATGTTGGTTTTTCTACGCCTAGACCCTCATTTCTAAGGAGAACCCCTGGCTGACCATAGGGCCACCAAACCCAGGCCATCTGAAGGTACCTCTCTGCAGCCAGGGGTCTTTTTTGACCTTCACCCATCATGATGGGACTGAAATCAGCCGTAATGTGAATTTTATCAGGGAGGAGATAACACCAGGCTTGTCTTTCTCCCTCTCTTCCCTCCTGACCATCCCTCCTGGGTTTTCCAGGCTGATTTTCCCTGCGTGCAGGGCAGGACTTGTCCTCCCCTACCCACCTCTCTGGTGAGGAACTGTAACCCAGCAAAGCTGGTTTATATTTCGTGCCATTTCACATCTCATCTGAAACAAAATCCGGGGCTTTCTTCCCCCCTTTGAAGGCTAGAATCAAATCAAATAAATAAACTTAAAAATCAAGGCATTATTTAAATAATGGGTGGCTGGTAGCTCAGTGACAACGATTTAAAGGGATTTAGCCTCAACCTGGAAGCCTGGTGGGCTGCAATTTTCTGATTAATTCTTCCACAGACCACAGGGGTATAAAAATCATTCCAGCCTCACCCCTGCTCCTGCTGAGGACACGTTGCAGGGATGGAGCCTCTGCAGATGGTCTGTTCAGGGGAAGGTGTAACGGTAGGACAAGGAGTGATGGTTTTAAGCTAGGAAAGGGTGGATTTAGGCTGGATATTAGAAAAAAGTTCTTTAATCTGAGGGTGATAGATCAGTGGGATGGGCTGCCCAGAGAGGTGGTGGAGGCCCCATCCCTGGAGTCCTTCAAGGTCAGGCTCTGAGCAACCTGCCCTAGGTAGAGACGTCCCTGCTGGGGTAGGGAGGGTGGAGCGGATGACTTCTAAAGACCCCTTCCTAAAACATCCTGTGATTGTATGGGCAGGAGAGGCTGGACCAGGGGGTTGTGCTGGAGCTCCCCCACCCATCACCTGCCCCTTCCCTTCCCCACGTGTGTCCCTCCAGGCTGCCCAACCACCATCTCCTGGTCACTCCTTGCTCAGAGAGGTGAACCCAGCCCTGGGAGCGGCCTGTGATAACTCAGAGCCCAGCGATGCTGAGGGAGAACTGAAGAGCTTTCTAATAATGAATAAACCATCAGGGATTAAGTGCCCCAGCCCAGCTCACGGGCAGGCTGGAAATGCAAAGTATTACATTAGAAAACAAGCTCAGCAGGGGGGGATTTGTGTGTCTGCCTCTGGGTCCTGCCTCTGACAGAGGGATGGAAGAAAAACCTGCTCCAGCCCAGCAGAATTTCTCCTCAACCTCAGCTCCTGGGCAATAATACCCTGGAGCATCAAGATTTCTGCCTCTTTATCAAGTTCAATCTTATCTGAAGTGATTTGGGAGGCAGGACTCCCTTAAAGGGAGCTGTCCATAAAATCTGGGGGGTCTGATGATGGTGGTGATGCTCCCACCACCTTCCTCCTGAGTTCCTTCCCCTCATCTCACCCTCCTCACTGTGGAGCTCCCTTTGTGCTTTCCACAGCTTTACTGAACAGCTTTGGGCTGTTTAATCCTGAGGAGACGTGGCTGGGACTAAACCCTATTCCATAAAGCTATTTTTTGGTATTTTCTGTGGGTTTTCCCCCCCCCGGCCACACTCTCCTACATCCTTGCCCCCTCCAGGTGCTGACTCAGCATTTCCCACCCTCTCACCATTACCCCAGAACCTTATTTTCTTATTTTCCTCTCTCCTAAGGCTGATTTAAGGTGCAGAAAAAGTTCCAGCGACCTTTTCCAATGTGCTTTTTGCTGCTCCCCATTTTACTTAACCCACTGGCCCCTCGATGAGCTCCTCGTGCAGCTTCTCCTGCCCAGCTGGGATTATTTCCTATTCCCTGCAGAATTTCTCCACTTGGCTGCTCACCCTTTTCCCCTCACATCATTAAGAAAGGCCTTTCCTCCCAAGCAGCCCCATTATTATATTATTTATTCCCTGAGAACGAACTCTTGATTCCATTTCTTCTTTTTCTCTGCCTTAATAAGCTTTTAATACTCCGTGGAAGTCACACAACCCCCCTGGCTCCTGAGGTTCCTTAAAAGCCTCTTTGATGGCCTTTATCAAAAAGCCCTCAGGAAAATGTATTAACTGCTCTCCATTAGCCACTACTTTGTTGACTTAAGATGAATTGGTTGTGTTTTTAGGGGGTTTTTTTTTCCCTGTGTATTAGAAGCAGACAGGTGGGGTTTTAATTCTGCCTTTAATTATTATTTCCATTTGCTGGCTCCATACAGAAGCTGTTACAATTCCTAAAAGGCTCTTTGCAAACATGCCCAGGTGAAGCATTTATTTGCTGGGGAAATGCAGGTTTGGGGTTAATTAAGACTGGGTGGAAATCCATCCAAAAGCACAGGGGATAGTGCAGAGAAACCTTTTAACTTGGGGTGTGGAAAATGTGCTTCCTTCTGCAGCTTTCCAATGAAATATTCTAATTTCCCCTTTTCCAACAGTATTTCAAGATCAAGTGTTATTTTAACCCCCTTCTCCATGTTGTGTTAATGGGTTTCTAGGGGAAAATCCTTTTCAATAGCAACCAGAGAGGGAGAAATGCCTTTTTTTCAGCCCACTGTTCTCCCACAATGAAACCATTTGGGGGATGCTCTCCAGACCTTCCTCTCCTCCTCTGCAAGCACCATCCAGGTTGGTTTTACCTTTCAGGGATGAAAACCAAGGATGGTCCTCCAAGGAGGGAGAGGGCATCTCCTTTGCTCCTCCACGTGGAAGACCCATGAGTAGAGACATGATGTCCTCAAGAGGACCAAGGGATGCATCCTAACCCAGGGGGTTCTTTTCCTTGCGTCCTTCTCAAGTGGACGTGTTCATGGGCAGAGAGGTCACCAGAAAGTGGTGGAGCCAGACCCACACCTTCTCCTTTGCTTGCAGGTCCTGTTGTGCGAGGCCAACTCTGCAGGCAGCTGTCCAGGCACTGCAGCATCCCAGGTAAAAACCCCACGAGGGATGTCCTGGGGGTGGGTGAAGGGGCTGGTGGAGATGGAGGTCCAGGTCTGTCTGGGCAAGGAGGCATCTAGAGGAGTTGAGATTCAGTCATGGCCTTGTGCTGCTCCTGATCCCAGGTGGCCCCATGCTTGGTCTTGGTGGCCTTGAGAACCTCCTCAGTGGCTTCAATCCCTTCACCACACCTGTAGGACGTCATCTAAGATGTCGTGGTTGTGGGACAAGCTGGATTTGAGCCCAAAAGTGGAGCAGAGCCACCACTTCAGTGGGGACTTTGATTAAAAACCCAAATCCTGGGTTTTAATCCCTTCAAAAGCTGAAGAAGAGGCCTGAAGGAGGGAAAGAGAGCGAGAGATACCTCTCCTATGAGCCTTTAACAGCATGAGGACTTTTAGTAAGATGTTCTGGTGACCATCTGCACGTGGGGAGATGCTGGCCAAGTGTCTCACTGGAAAGCACAACCTCCCTTTTGCTCTGCTCAGCTTGTGCTTGGCTCCCAGAGCTGCACAGGGGGGGTTTATTCTGCACATTCTTCAGCTCTGGGGACAGCCCATAGCCCAGAACCACAAATAGTCATTGCCCAAAGGACTTCAGGCTCCAAAAAGGACGTGGAAAGGGGGAAACTGCAGCTGCAGCATGGAAAAGAAGCTTCCCAGGGCTGGATTAGGCTCTGGCAGGTTGTCCAGTGAGTGATATCTTGGTCTTAAACTCTCTTTAAGTAGGAAAAGGTGCAAATAATGGAAGAAAGGTGAAGTGGGAGGAAAGCTTTGCAGGCTTGGTCTCCTTTGGGGGTGAGATGGGTTTAGTTCCCTGCAAATTGCTCCATCTCTCTCCAGCTCACGGCTGGAAGGAGATAACGATGCTCCTGCTGCCTCCTCTTGCTGGAGAAGGAGGATTTGTTTGCACTCAAGGCTCTACCTAGTGCAGCTCTGCGTGGTTGGGATGTTGGCAGAGCTGAGCTCCCCAAACTGGCACCAAAAGACAAGGGCAAGCCCCAAAGTCTGGTGTGAGCCTCCAAGAGGATCAGGAGCATCACCCCACAGAGCACGGTCCTGTCTTGTCTGACCCCAAAGTACTCACAGGTTCAGGTCAAACTGGACAAAGAGGGCAGGAATTTCTGGAAGGAGAAAGAGGAGGGACATCTCTCCTTGTCTTCTCACCCAGGAGCTAAAACTCTGCCTGGATGAAGGAAATATGGGTCTGTGCTCCAGGTGTGGACATCTCCTGCTCTGCATGGCCAGGCAGTGCCCTCCCTGGGCAACCTTCTTGCTTTGGGGAATTGAAGCCCTTTTCTTTTCTTAACCAAATGCAAAACCTTTGGGGTTGAGCAAAAAAAATCAGGTTTGGCCTGAAGAAAGGATTCCAGTTTGCTCTGTCCCCCAGTATATTAAGAGCTGCCCTGATTCCCACCGTTCCCCTTTGCCTTCCTCCCACTGATGCTCCCAGTTTGTCCAGCAAAGCTGAGCAGCCTCCCAGCCCTGCCTGGGATCTCCCCTCCAGCCCAAGAGTTTGTGGATTTTCTGCTTGGCAAAAATAGCCAGGCAGGAATCGAGCTCAGCTCCATCCTCCTGGAAACTGCCAATGGGGCCTTTCCTGGAAAATGCAGAGAAAAGCAGATTCTTGTGTAAAGAAAGAGAAACATCTGGAGATGTTTATCTGCTGCAGCCAAGGAGCAATCACTGGGAATTGGGTGTTTATATCTGCAGTTCTCCTGGAATCTCTGGCCTGAGGAACACCCTCCCCACCTTGCTTTGTTGTCTCCCAATGATGCTCTTGAAGGCACCTTCCACTGGGCACCCTGGGCTTGTGGGCAGGGATTAACTGGGTTTGTAGACTGGTGAGCCCAAAGGAGAATTACAATGATTTTTAACTGCTATTTAATGCCTTCAGGGCAGTTACTTCCAATCAAACCATGAGCTGGAGGTGATCTCCAGCTGCACATATGGCACCAATTAAAGAGCAGGATGATCTAATGGTGTTGAAGTCATGGCTATGAACAAACGTGGTCCCTCGTCTGCCTGGAGCAGCACAAAACCTCCCAGGATACTCTGTTGTGTGGTGTAATTGTGATTTTAGGGTTTTTTTCCTATCACAGGAGCTGAATTAAGTTCTGACTTTGCTTCTGCATCCCTCTGTGACTATGGGCACCCACCTCAGCAGTAGATTAAATCCTGGGTGCTGTAGATCAGGCAGCTCTCCTGGCAGTAACTCCTCACCCAGGATCCTGCTGAGCTGGTACCATGGATGCTCTCGGTTGCCAGTTATCCTCCCTGCAAGAAAAAAACCACCCCGACCCTATTTCTGAAGAAGGCACAAACTTTTCTACCTCACCTTTGCCTCCAGGCAATTAAGCAAAACTATTTAGATTGTGTCTTTCAACATCAATTGGTCTGAGTGAAGTTAATTCATTTAACCAAAGGGAGGATGAGAAGTGAAATATGAAGTAGAACTGGAAGGAAAAGCTGGGATGCAGCAGGTCTCTATTGCCCTGGATTTAACCTTAACTTTATCCCAACTTTGGTCTGGTTTTGCTCAGATTGAGGAGGAAATCACACGTCCAGGCAGTTTACATCACGTCAAAATGCCTTTTTTATTTATTTTTCTGCTAAACAAGAAAGTTTAATGGCTGATGGCTTTTAATAGCTGGCAGGGATTTTGCTTTTAGCATCTTCCTCTGCAGAGAGGCTGAAACTCTTTGTGCGTGTTCCAGCCTGGTCCAAATCCAGGCTTGGGATCTCAAAAAGTCCTTTCAGAAATGGCAAGTCCAGCCCTTGCCCAGCTCTCAGGTCAGACTAAAGGGGATTGATGCAGTTGTTCCAGCAGAGGATGCTGAGCAGAGCACGGACCCCTCTGCCAGCTCATGAGGGGGGGTTGGATCCCCTTGGCAGGGGTGTCAGGAGGAGGGACAACCACCTTCTCCTCCCTGCCTCTGCTCCCAGGCTCCACCACCTCCCTTTGCAGAGCCTGAAGGTTTCACCCTAAATCCCAAAACCAAGAAGAGGAGGGTGGAAAATGATCAAAGTGCTGGAAAGCTGCCCCAAGGTGTGCGCAGGAGAAACCCCTGGGCTGGTCCTCAGGCCACCATCATTCCTCCTCCTCCTCCTCCTCCCAATCCTATTAGAATTAGAGAGGGATGGAGCTATAAGAGGCAAAGCCCATCCTTAGCAGCACTGCTGACAGCTTGCCTGGTAAATCTTTAATAAGCAGGGGCTTGCACAGCCCCCTCTGTGCTTCACAGCAGCCTGAGGAACCAGAGACCCGGGGGCTGAAGGGCTGCTGGAAGCTGGGCAGGTGTTTGGAAGGCACCTCAGCCAGTAAAATGTGGTGATGGAGCCCCAGGGGTGCAGTTCTTACCCCATCAAAAAGCTCTTTCCTCCTCCACTCGTGTGCCAGGACCTCAATTGGAAACCTTATTCCCTTGTGCCATAGGGAGGTGATGGCTGCTGGTACCCAGGAGCTGTGGTCAAGGGCAGCTGTAACTGATTATGGAATCATTTAGGTTGGAAAAGACCTTTAAGATCATTGAGTCCAACCATTAACCCATCCCTGCCAGGGCACCACTAACCCCTGGCCCTCAGCACCACATCTCCACACCTTGGAAACCCCTCCAGGGATGGGGACTCCACCACTGCCCTGGCACAGCCCTTCACAAGCCTTTTGGGGAAGAAATTGTTCCTCAGCTCCAACCTGAACCTCCCCTGGGGCAACCTGAGCTGAGCTGGGTGGCTGGGTTCTGTCTTGTTCATCCCACACAGCTCCCAGAAGGGTTTGAAGGGCCTCATGGCTTTGGATATGTCTCCAACCTCCTCCAGATCCCAGTTTGGGACAGCAGACAATTCACTGAGTGCAAAAATAGCTGCTCTGGGACGTTAATTAGAAACCTCGTTAGACAGATGGTGACCACAAGGACTTGGTCAGAGTGTCTAGGTGAAGATTATGGGTCTGGGGAGCAGAAGGACATGTTTACAGCTTAGGAAAGAGTCAGCAACTGGCTCTCAGCAACCACAGCTGATGAGGGTGGCCATGGGCATGGGGCGTGCTGGGATTCTGCTGCCCTCTCCTGGAGGCACCATCTTGCTGGGTCACGGAGGTTGAGCACGGCCAGATTGTCTACAAGACAGGTCTTTGACATCCATGGCAACCACAAGCCATGGAAAGCTGCTCAACTTGGTCTTTCAAAGGCTGGAGCACCCAGTTCCACCTCTTGCCTCCCATGGTGAGGTGGATGGTGGACCTCACACCCACAGAGCACTCAGTCTCTGGACACATGAGCAGCCCAGATGGGGCAGGAGCTACAGTGAGGCCCAAAGCTTCATCTCTGCTGTAGGGCAGATTGAAGTGTCTGCACAGAAACGTCAGGAGAGAAAAGGATGGAAGAGCTGGAGCACTCAGCTGAGCTCAGGAGAAACACTCTGGGGTTTCCTCACTGTCTGCAAATTCAGTGTAAATGAAGCAATATCTCAAAAGCCAGTGATGTAAAGGTTGGGAAAGAGGCGGAAGAAGAGCTTTGAAGAAGGAGGAGGAGCAGCAATCCATGGTGGGAAGTGGTGGAAGGTGGTTACAGGCACTAAAGCTGAATTATCACCCTAAGAAAGGGTTTGGGAGACCTTGGGGGTGATCACAGCAAACGCTGGCCAGGTCACTCCCCACCCTGGACGCCCAACGTGGTGCTTTAGATTGTGGACAACCTGCTGTGAAGTGTGGCCACCACCCAGACCCCTCCTCACATCCCCTGTGCACCACTTGCCTTCTGAGATTTTCTTCTCTGGGTCTTATTTCAGGTAGCTCCTGGCTTAACCCTCCTGCTCCCCAGCCTTCAGAAACGGAGCACAGCCCCAAGAAACACATGTCTTCTTCTGAGCCCATCTTGGACCTCAAGACAGACACGGCAGAAGCACTTCCAGGTGAGAACCACCCCTCTTTGGTGCCCTCAGTGCAGGGAGAAACTCAGCTTGCCTTGCTTTGGGTCCACGTGGGGTTGGAGGTCTACCTTGGGCCAGATGTTCTGCTGATGTCAATCAACGTGGCTCTGCTGGCTTGAGTTACAGCAGCTTCCAACATCCCAGGGCCTGGCCCTGCAGCATCACTGGGGTTGGACCTCTCGGGGCTCCATCTGTTCTGCTTTGCCAAAATGAAACGTGATAGAATTCCTGTCCCTGCCCTAGAGCTGGAGTCACTGAGCTCCAAAAGCACCACCCAGTGAAGCAATCGGGCAAAGTCCTGGTCCAATAAAGCTGCTGCACATCATGGAATCATAGAGGCTTAGGCTGGAAAAGACCTTTAAGTTCATGGAGTCCAACCCTTCCCCATCCCTGCCAGGGCACCAGCAACCCCTGTCCCTCAGCACCACATCTCCACACCTTGGAAACCCCTCCAGGGATGGAGGCTCCTTCAAGAGGAGTTCTGGGTCTTGCTGAGACGTTGCAACACCAAGAATCAAACATAAAAATAACACCAAGGGGCTCAAGCCACAATTTCTGCCACCCTTACAATGAGTTTTGGGCTCAAACCACCCTCTGGACCTGCACTTCCCAGACAACCAACCCAACTGGTGCTTGCTGCTGAGCTGGGCACCTTCTGCCAAGGCCTCCGGGCATCACCAGGGCTGGTGGCAGGGCCTGGGTACCAGCCTGGGAGCAAAGCTCCTTGGCAGGGCTGCACGAAGCTCCTGGTGCTACCACCAGCTGGGTTCACACCATCACACAATCCCTGTCAGAGTGTGCTGATAAAATATGAATATATAAATATACAACTATAAATACAAAAAAAATACTATATAAAAGTATATAAATATATAAAATGCCTACAAAAATGTACATTTCTAAAAATAAATTCGAATTATACTGTTTATTATTGTTTATATTATGCATTTTATATATCTATAAATGCATATATATTAATATATAACTATAACTACAAAAATGTAGTTATATATTTTTATATAAGTATATAAAAT
>VYZX01016173.1:0-13943 GCA_013401335.1 Brachypteracias leptosomus | reverse complement strand
AATTTACATTTCTAAAAATAAATTCGAATTATATTGTTTCTATTATGCATTTTTATATATCTATACTTGTATATATGTATATTAAATGTATATTTATATTTAAATATATTGGTCCACGGGGCATGGAAAGGAGCCTGGGTTGCAGCAGGGAAGTTCCAAACCCAGGCTGTTTGTCTGTCCTGGTCCTGCTGGGGTTGCCATAGCAGTTAATCCGCTCCCAGCAGTCACCAAGGCTGCAGATTTAGCAGCACCCTGAGGTTCCTGGGCAGAGAGGGGCCGGGACGTTTATTTATGTCGAATTTTTCCTTCTCGGATAAAATACGGGAGATTAGAGCCAGCCAGGGCAGCAGACACCAGGTTGCCCAGAGGAGCTGGGGCTGCCCCATCCCTGGAACCATCCCAGGGGAGGTTGGAGCAACCTGCTCTAGCTGCAGATGTCCCTGCTCCCTGCAGGGGGTTGGATGTGATGACCTTTAAAGGTCCTTTCCAGCCCAACCCAGTCTGGGATTCTATGAATAGAGTCAACCTGAGGTGCACCAAGCTCTGCTCCTACCCATGGTGGGTCTTTCTCTCTGATGCCCAAATCTCTGCTTGGTACATCTCAAAGAATGTTCTTCTGGGGACAAAAACTGAAGAGAAGAACCTCCTTTCCCATCTGGGGACAATCCAGGTCTCTGCAGCAAATGGTGGGGAAGAAAAACTGATTTTTGAGGCCAACACAGTCTGAGGAATTAAATTCTCTCCACTTGAGTGTGTCAGGACCTTCCAACAACCTCCTTGAGCTGGAAGCACCACCACGGAGAAGCCAACCTGGGTTCTGGGCACACACTGAGTTCATCTCCCCATCAAACAGGCTGGAAAAATGAACTTCCACCCAGCCAAGCAGAGAGGGGCTGGGACAGTGTGTCCTCCCCCCCCTCTGACACCATCTCACCATTGATGGAGCTCAGCAGGGCTCCCATCAGCACCATGGGGCTGCCTCGGAAGCGTCACTGCTGGGCTCTAATTGATGCTCTGAAGTGTCAGGTAGGAGGCAAAGCCTGAGAAAATTAAAGGAGGATGGGGAGAAAAATCAGTCTATGTAAGAGATCTCTTCTCCTGGCTCAGCAGCAGCTGAGAGGTCCTCTCGGAAGAAGTGAGGTGTCCTAGGACCATCTCAGGAGCTACACCCACCTATTGCCAGGCTGGTCCCACAGAAGCTCTTATTGACACGACTCACACACGGGAGGGAAGCTCAGAAAATGAAGTTATTTGCCCAAAGCTGCAGAGAAGATCCATAGCAAGGAAAGGTCCTGAAAGATCTAGAGGGCCTCAGAGTCCAGCACGTTCTGCACCAGGGTTGGGCCAGGACAGGCTTCAGCCAAAGTGGTCCCCACATATTAGCACACAAAGAAAACGTGTGTCCATAGCACAGCCCAGACCTCTAACGGGGGTCAGAAGAGCTGGTCTCATGGGCAGGACTAAGCACAGGTCCCCAGACCTCAGTGTCTTGGACCAGTCATGGGATATCTACTGTGGAAGTGTCTCCAAGGTGAACATCCACCCGTTGCCGTATGCCTGATGCTGGATCCTGCAAATCCCAGCATGGAGCTGAGATCCTTGGAAAACTTCTGCAACTCCACCTTGTTTCTGGCTGCCCTCCAGCCCTTTGCTGCTTGGGAGCCCATGTGGGCTGTGGAGCTTGACCAGGAGGCTTGGCCAGGAGGAACCATGTGTTTCAGCACCATATGGGGAGAAAATGAAAAGCTGCTGAGCTCCGTGCTCCTCAGCCAGTGCCAGATCATCCTACAGATGTTAGTGAGAGCCAGGCTGAGGTAACGTGTCCTTGGGGGATGGGAGAGAACAGAGGTAAGGAAATGAGGGGCAATTAATGAGTGTTTCCAAAGACAAGCCATTAACTACCAGCTCCTTTGGCTACCTGGAGATGGCCTCAACTACCTCATCAGCTCTAAATGAGAAAAATTACACTGATGGCACTTGCAAAAGGTCTGGACCAAGCTGTGCACCGTGGTGGCCTGAAGATCACCTTCAGAGCAAAGAAACACCTGAGCAAAGGGGGGGTCAGCATGAGGCTGAAGTGTCCCCAAGCTCGGCAGCCCACCATGGCTCTGAGGTAGACCCAGGTCAAAGGGAACATGGCAGGAGATGGCAAGAGCATGGAGGTGGCAACCTGGCCAGACCATGGGTTCTGAGCAACCCACCCTAGTTAGAGATGTCCCTGCTTATTGCAGGGGGGTTGGACCAGGTGACCTTTGGAGGTCCCTTCCAACCCAAAGCATTCTATGACTCTATGCAGAGGAAACCAGAGTGTGAGGAGCCACGTCCAGGAGATGTTAAGGTCACTAGGCTGAGAAACAAAACCCACAAGTTATTTCACTTCCCTGTGCTTCAGATGGGAATAATGGGATGTAAAATGTGTTGAGAGCTTTAGAGAAAATAAAAAAAAATAAATCACTATATCAAGGCAGCTACAGCCATGGGATGGTCCAAGAGCTGAGATTCTGGAGAACTGGAGAGGTTTTAAATGAGTCTCCAGCTAAGCCACAGGCTCCTTGGATGGCTTTGGGTTCCCATCGCCGTGGTGAGGCTCACAGATAAGGTGATTAAAGCAACGTAAGAACTTAGAGACTTTATTCCATCACTCAAAGAATTTGGGGCAAAGATTCATCCCTGTAAGTTCCTGGAGAGATTTGCCAGAGAAAATCCAGCCTTGAAGGTTTCTGCTCAGTGATGGGTGACATTTGTGCTCGCCACCTCTAGTCATTCCACCTCGAGTAAATGTCGAAATAAAATAAAATAAAATTTTAAAAGAAGAGGGAAGAGGGAAGAAGAAAAAACCCCAAACTCTCCTTACAAAGTTTTCAAGGAAAAAGAAAAATCCACCTTGACATTTTCTGCTTCCATGGGGGTAGGAAGAGGAATTGAAAGTGGAAATATTTTACACTCTATCTCTGCTGGCAGATGTGCTCTAAAATAAACCCCAGCAGGTCGGGGATTTGGACATTTCAGAGAAGATTCTTTGCTTTGTCTTCAGAGCCTTTTGAGTTCGAGAAATGGGGCAGTGACCTCCCATGGGAGCTTGGGGGGCCACCACCAGCTGCTCTGGGGTCGACCTGCTCATGGGGCCACCAGTGGTGGCTTCAGAAGTTCTCTGAGGGACAAGGAAAGAAGAAGAACCCAAGAGAGGGAAAGGGGGTGCTATAAGTGAAAACTCTTGGGGGGCAACGGGGAGACACTGCTCAGGTCAGAGCTGGGGGGTTTCTCCAAGGGCTTTGGGAGGGAGGGATGGAAACCCCTGCCAGGGTGATACCATGGGTCAGTAAAACCAATGCTGTGATTGGGAGGGGAAAAAAAAAGTCTCCATGCGGTTGATCTGACCAAAAAACAGCCGTGGAACGAAAACAATGGCAAGAAACTCTCCCCTCCCCTTCCCAGAGCTTTCAAAGCTCAGGAAGGGCCACGTCCTGCCAGAGACATTTCACAAACAGGAACTTTAAGGGAAGAAAAAAAATTCCAAAAAACCAAACAACTTTCAACCCAAATCTCTGCTAAACCAGCAACATTTTGAGCAGGTCTCACTCAGACCCGAACCCACCATGAGCTCAGAGTCCTCAGCCACCCAAGGACACCTCTGCTGTCCCACCACTGAGTCTGCCACATGCCCAGGGCACCCCCAGAGCCCCTCGAGCCCATCTCCAGCTTCTTCTGTACCTCACGGGTGTTTTCTCCCAACAGCATCATGATGGTGACCACTGGTGGGAGAGCACCAGAGGTGAGGATGTGCCTTGTCTGGCACCAGGGATGAGGAAGGGCTGGTGGGCTGGGTGAAGACCCCAGGACCACCCATGCCCACCTGGGCTCAGCCAACCAAAGGCCTGAGGAAGGGCTCACCAAGGTGGTGGCTCAGCTTTGCCACCCCACAGGGTCCAGCTGTAATTGCCCCATGCCCAACCAAGCTGTGGTTCCATCACCTCCAGCCTTGCTGGAGGTACAGCCTCTCCCCAGGGGTTCTGCAAGCTCCTGTTCCTCACGTAGCTCTCTGCTTTCCTTCCCCAGCCCACGATGACCCAACACAAAGCCATGAGACGCAACAGGACCCAGCCAACCCCACCACTGGGGGTGAGTTCACAACCTCTGGCACAAGCAGCCACGAGGAGCCCACCCCAGCTTCACCCCCAGCCCAGACCCTCCCAGGCAAAGACCCCAACTCCGTTGACTCCTTACCATGGCCAGAAGCTCCTGAGGAGTGCCCAGCCCGGCCCAACACCCTGGACTTCTCCAAGTCACTGAAGAAGCTGGAGGAGGTGAAGCAGACGGGGCAGAGGAGGAACAGCGACCACGCCACGGTGAAGGAGAACGGGGTGGAGGCGAGTCCTGCCAGGGCACCCGTGGTCAGCGAGGAGAGGAGGGCGCTGGAGACAGAGCTGGGCAAATGCATCGAGGACTTTCGCAAGATCAAGATCCCCGTCGCCTTCCCCAACAAGAAGAGGCAGTGGCAGAGTGAGCTGCTGAAGAAATACCAGCTGTGAGGGGACACCTCGTCCCCAACCCTAGGGGAGAACATCCTGTGGTGTCTCCACCATGTCCCCTGGGTAGCAGAGGTTGTCCATGCTCCCAAGGTGGAGGGTGGGTTGGTCACTAAGCCCATCAGCAGCCTGTACCCACATGGTGCTCCTCACCACGGCCATCAGGAGGGATGCATGATGTCCTAAGGGGCACAGAGAAAGGAAGGAGGTCCAGGGTGAAGGTCCAGGGCCAGAGCTGCCATCCAGCAGGAGTTCCCACGTTCATGAGAATGAGTTTTCCTGGCATTTCAAACAATAAAATAGAGTTGGCGTCAACAACTCATCCTGGTCTTCTCATCTCTTTGGAGCAGATGTTTGAGCTCAGCTGCTCAAAGCCATACGAGTGGTTCAGCTTCCCTGAGATTAATGGGAGCATCTGACTCACCCACTTGCCTGCCAAGAACTTCCCTGGAACCTTTACAACTGGGTTCAGCCAAAAAACCACCTTTTCAGGAGAGGTCGTGATGTTTTGCAGAGATGTTCCCTTCCTCACACAAACACTTGAACGCTGCCCAACCTCGTGTTGGCCAGAAATCAGGTGGTGAGGAGGAGGGTGCTGGCCCTGCAAGCCATGACCAAGCCAGCCAACGTCACCTCCAATGGCCAAGCAGCCCCAGCTTGAAAGGAGCATCTCGGGCATATGTGGGTCCTTCACAAGAGGGGTGACCCTCTGGGTTTGTGTCCATGGGGCAGGATCAGAGGAGGGGGTGGGTGGAGGGGTGGTTTTGGGGTGGGGACATGTTACAGCCCACCCCATCATGGTGAGGAAGGACACAAAGCCTTTAAAGAACTCGAGGAAGCCTCTGAGAGACAAACTCTGCTCTCATGGGAGGCTTCAACCTCCTTGGTGCCTGCTAGAAGGACAATGGGGCAGGATGCAAGTGATCCCAGAGATTTCTGGGGAGCTTCATGGGTAGAGGTGCTGGATGGGCCAAGAGGGGGATGCCCAGCTGAATAATGGAGAAGATCTTGTTGGGCTGTGGTGGTCAATGGCAATTTTGGTCCCAGCAACAAGAAACAGGGGGTTTCAAGGCCCTGGGAGGAGCAGGAAAGGTGAGTAGCAGAGTAAGGACCCAAGTTGTGACCACATCATCAGTCTGTTCCCTGTCACCTGCAGGAGACCTATGAGACAGCCCCTTCCATCCTTCATCCCACCACCCCCAGCACCTCCCTTGTCCCCCGGTAGGTCAGAGGAGTCCATTGCTCTGCAGACAGCAACTTCTCTCACCTCCAGTCCCTGGCCATGGCTCCTGGGATGATTCAGGGAAACTCCTGCAGAGAAACCACCTTGTGCTCTGATGGTGATGTCCAAGCAGCTCCTCAGATGGCAAATGATATTTTTTTTTCAGGTTAGATGAAAATTAATTAAAAGCAGCACTCCCTGCTTGCTGTGGTGAGGCTCTGCCAGGAGCAAGGAGGCCCCTTGGGGAGCAGATTGGGAGACCAGATCCACATTCTTCTCCCTTTTATATGCAGCCACGCCAGGGAAGTGTTTACAGGAACATGGAGAGCTGGAGATAAGGAGATAACAGCAGGGCAGAGCTGGCAGCCAGCAAAAGGCTCCACAAAGGTGGGTGGAACCACGTCATCCCCTGCACAGGACCTCCAGTTCCCAGCAGACCAGACAGACACGGAGCTTCTAAAGCGTGATGGGATGGGGCTGAGCCAGAGGCCATCACGCTGGAGCCCGTCCACAGCTGCACTGGAGGCACTCCAGCAGAAGCAGCTCCAGAAGACATTGCTGGTGTTCAACCAGCTGCCAAACATCCCTGTGGTTGATCTAGGCAGCCCCATCACCATCCACTTCCCCCAGCACTTGTGGATCCAGCTTCTCCCACCCAAAGACACTCTCCAGCCAGGCTCTCCCATAAGCTCTGATCAGCCTCCAGCTACAAGAAGTCCCAACCCTGCCCTAAAACCGATTTTTTGGTGGCAGGGGCAGGTTGGCCTTTGACAGAAGCCCTTGGAGGTCCTTCTGCATCCTTTCTGGAGCTCAGAACCACTCTCTGATGCTGTGGGGGTGAAGAGGGGGTCATAGCAGGAGAATTGTCCGGCTCCAAATTATTTTTCTCTATGTGTTTTCATAAAAAAAGCACCTGGAGCATTTTCACCCCTCATTAGAGCTCCTTGCCCTGGGTATTGTGTAACCAGGCAGGGCTTTGAAGATATATTTAATTTAACCCGCTCTATTTTTAACTTAAGCTGCCATTAATTAGAAACTGGAGCTTACCAGAGCTGTAATTAGAGTTTACATCTCCACGTCACCCGCCAGCCCAAAGGGCTGAGGAAACCCTGGGTACCCACCACGTCCATCACCTCACCAGGACTAAACAGGGCTCACCTGGGAAGTGCTGAGGAGCTTGGATTGACCAGTGACTCCAGGTACATCTCATGCTGGTGTGGGTGGTGGATCACTGGGACAGGCTGCCCAGAGAGGTGGTGGAGGCCCCATCCCTGGAGTCCTTCAAGGTCAGGCTTGATGGGGCTCTGAGCAGCCTGCCCTAGTGAGAGATGTCCCTGCTTGTTGATGACCTTTGGAGGTCCCTTCCCACCCAAACCATTCCATGCAGAGGAAACCAGTGTGACCTGGTATGGAGAGTGTGCAGAAGCCACGTCCAGGAGATGTTAAGGTCACCAAGCTGAGAACAAACCCACAAGTTATCTCATTCCCACCTAAACCATCCTGTGCACTCAGAACCACAAAGAGCTGGTTAACGTTGGTGGCTTCCAGGCTGTAACTTCACAGTGGAAATTTCCTTGACCTTCCTCCTCCTCCTCCTCCTCCCAGGAGTTTCCTCACATCTCCAGCCTGTTGCACAAGACCACTGGAGAAGTTGGGAGGTCCTGGGTCTGCTGTGGGAGGGAAGGTGCAGAACAGCCACTGGGTTTCCCCTATCATGCTACTTCCACCCAAGTACAGCTGAGATAGGAGAAGGAGCCAGGAGGGGAAATTGTTTGTACAAGAGCCCTGGAAAATAAAAGTCAAAGCGTTTAAGGAGCCAGAATAAAGCATAAGGACCAGCTAATTATTAACAGCATCATTAAATTCTTGGGTAAACAATTAGATCCCGCAAGCAGCCTCTTCAGAGGAGACATCAAGCTATAAAAGCCCAATTTGCACCCTCCATATCCCCACCCCACCAATTGTTTTGCAGCTCTCAGCTGGAAATGGGATTTTGGAACAAAAAGGGCTGAGGGATTTTTAGGGAAAAACTCTTGCAAGCTGCTGGGGAACAAAAACATCAATTTGGGGCATTTTTTACCTTGCATTACACTGGATGTTTGTCCATTGGGGTGCTGCAGCCCAGCTCTGACCTCCCCTATGTCCCTAGGGATGTGTCCACGAGTTAATGGGGAGACACCTTGAGCTGTGGTCGGGATCCTGGTTGCTCCATGGATTATGTGAGGAAAGGCAGAAGTTTGAGGACATCAGAAATGCCCCAATGGGGATTTCTGGGGTAAAAACTCAGGAATAAAGAGTTTCAGTGCCTGCAGCAGCAGCATCTTAAATCCATGTGCTGTGATTTCTCCGTGCTGCTCTCTGAGGCTGCAATAACCCCTTCTCTGGAGTCTGGGGGGATTAAGGAATGAAAGGAATATGCTAATGCAGGCCACACAAATATCCTCCCTGAGATGTGCTCCATGCATGGCTTGGAGGGGGGAGTGGAGCCTCCTGCATCGTTCACCCTGGTGGAGCTGCACCCCTGGCTCTGCTGGTGCTGGGGGAAACCAGGAGCTCTGAAGCTCCTTGGGTTGCGTTGAGTTGTTTGTTTTCACCTCACCTCTGGCAGAGGGAACTGAGGGACCTTCAGGGACTGTTCTGCCTAGAAATAACCTTATTAGCCAAGGGTGAGGTCATTGCTGAGCAAGGCAAGACCAGGAGTCACAGGGGTTCTCACCCTCCTGGCATGGTCCTCTATCAGCAGGAGTTCCTTGGGCTTGCTCCACCCCTCACCCAGGGTGCTGGGCTAGCAGGGACCAGAGGGCTTCAAACCCTCTGAGTCGTGCCTGAGATATTTATACCCAGCACACAAAGGGCTCCTCCAACATCACAGCTGGGAACAGCTGGTAAAGGGGCTTTATCCTTCCAGATTTGCCCTTCCTTACTCAAAACGATGCTCTGCTCCATTTGATTTGGAGAAATTATTTTCATTTACCTTCATATCCCAGGAAACCTTTTTATGGTGCTCTCCTCCAAAGTTGATAGGTCACAAGGCTCATTTTCTCCTGGTCCTTGCCACCAGTGAGAGCATCTCCCAGTCTACACGTGCCAGGCGTCAAGCAGAGCCCTGGACATGGGACCTGGAGATGGGGTCTTGTTTCTGCTGTTGTCCTGCTGTGTGATGCTGGAGACATCAGATGCTCCCTGTGCCATCATCTCCTCACTGGTGGCTGCACCATGTGTCTGCTGCCAGCTGGAATAGCTGCAATAATTGGGGCATCTACTCCCCCACTGCTGCAAGGACACACAACGTCTTGACTCCACCCAGGAACGTTCTCCACATCTTGGTGATGGTGCAGGAGGACCAGGGCTCACCAGGACACAGCATCTCCTGCCAAGGGAATAAACATCTCAGCTTCTCCCCTCTATTTATTTTCCACAAATGCCTCAGCTCTGCTCGAGCAGCAGGAAGCCATTAATTACCCAGTGACAGCGTTCTGCGAGCAGCCCTTAATTGAATGCCATTATCCCTTAATTAATTAAATACCAATTAATTACCAGGAACATTGCATGACGTGCTACAAATGCCATCAGCTACTTGAGACAGAATAATTCATAAACCTGGGGAGCGTGGCCCAAATAATAACGACCAGAAATTGTCCAGCAAAGAAACCATCTCAGTGTCACCTCCCCTGAGGTAGGTTGGGGGGAATGGGTCAAAACTAGAGGTGGGGAGGTTCAGATGAGACATTAGGAAGAAATTATTCCCCAGGAGGGTGGGGAGACACTGGCCCAGGTTGGCCAGAGAGGTGCTGGAAGCCCCATCCCTGGACATTTGGAAGGCCAGGCTGGCTGGGGCTGGGAGCAACTGATGTAGTGGGAGGTGTCCCTGCCCATGGCAGGGGGGTTGGAACTGGATGATCTTTAAGCTCCCTTCCAACCCTGATGATTCTAAGCTGGGGGAGGTTTTGGAGTGGTTCCTCTGCAGATTTGCAGCCCCTCTGCTGGCGGCAGCAATGGGACAAAGCCTGGAAGAGGGGATGGGAGAGGTCCCTGAGGTCTCTCTGCTCTTGGCCAAGTGGAAAGGCAGCAAAGCCAGGCAGGTTCCAGCTTCTCCCATCCTCTAGAGCCTGGCAGGTAGGATGCAAGATGGAAAGGTGGTAGCAAGGTGGGGTCAGTCTCTTCTACCAAGGAACAAGTGATAAGATAAGAGGAAACAGCCTCAAGTTGCACCAGGGGAGGTTGAGGTTGGAGCTGAGGAACAATTTCTTGCTGGTCCCCATCCCTGGAGGGGTTTCCAAGCTGTGGAGATGTGGTGCTGAGGGCCAGGGGTTAGTGGTGCCCTGGCAGGGATGGGTTAGCATCTGAAAGGTCTCTTCCACCCCAAAGAATCGCACAGTTCCCTGCTCGTGGTGCCCAGGCAGGCAGGAGTTAAGGCTGGGGAGCTGCGGCTGCTCCAGCAGCCAAGCGGAGCTAACAGCCTTTCTCAGACAGCCCTTAATGGCTGGAGGGGAGGATTGTAAATGGATTATCTTTTTATTTTAAACCAGCAGCAAAGCCAGGAGCAGATCCAGAGCTGGGAAACAGAGGCGCACACACGGATGCAAAAGGCAGAAAATGGAATAAACAGCCTGTCAGGGGCACTCCCCTGGATAAAAACCTTAAATATCCCTTTCTAAAGGCTGCCATCAAACACCTCTCAGCTGACCCAAGTGCCTGCACTCTCTCCTGGGCTCTTATCTGCCAAATCTTCACTGTAGGGCTGCTTGTGAGCTGGCTCTGCTGCCAGCAGGAGCATCAACCCATTGCAATAAAACATGGGGGAAGAGCTATTGCTAATTTGCAGCGTTTTACCCACCTCAGAGGAGGCTTTGCTGGCGTTGCCCAAGGCACTGGTACCCTCCTGGACTGGGAATTCAGCTGCACCAGCATCTTGCTTGCAGGGGACAGAGATTTAGAGTAAGAATTGGGTTTATTTTAGCACAGTAGTCTTGAGAACATTGGGATGACCCACCAGGCTTTGCACAAGCAATACAGAGATTTTCCAGCCTGTCTTAGACACTCAGGCATATCTTTCATCATCTCTCCCAGCAGCCAGGCTGGGGAGTCCTCCCAGGCTTCCCAATGAGCCTCACGCACACCAAGGAGGTAATAAATAGCATTTCATAACTAAATTAATGCCAGCAACTCCCCACCTCTTCTTCCCATCCCCAAATACACCCCAAAGCCACCACTGATGCTCTCCCCTGAGCCACAACCACATGTGGGGGGGGGTTGGCTGAAATATTTAGGACTTGGAAAACCTGAAACTGCTTTTTTTTGTTTAAAAACCCCCCAACATCTGATCCAAATAGTTGGTTGTGCAGCCAGCAGGGAGGGAAGAGCCTGCTCTGGTTTATGATTTAATTGCTCTAACGATCCTCATGTTCTGCTAAAGAAACACTGAAGCCAGAGTTATGACAAATATTCTCTTTTTTTTTCCCCCCTCTCCTGCAATTAGTATGATTTATGTCTATTTTCCAAGCACTGGGAGATTCAAATCGGGATCAATGAACTTTCCGGAAGATATAAATCAAGACAAGAATCTTGCATGAAAGGGAAAAGCCCAAATTTGACCCGCTGGGGGGTGACTGGGGAGGGCAAGGAGGCTGCTGGAGGCTCTTCAGAAGGACCTCAGCAAGGCAGAGGAGCTTGGTGGGGAGCCTGGGCTGGGCCAAGGAGGTGGGAGGGGAGCAGAAGCTTCTTCCCCTTCCCGTGGGTGAAGTTTCCTTTGGGTTTGATGCCACCTTGAAGGCAGGAGGAGGAGCCAGGCAGTGATGGAGGGGGGCCATAAGCAGGTATCATCTTCTGCTTGGGAGAGGCTAAATCACTTCACCCCTTTTGTACCAACACCCAGGGAACCCAAGGGGGCTTTGTCTACGTGGGGAGAACTTCTTATAGCCTCCACTCCCCACCATTAGTCACAGGCAGCTCCAGCCCCAACACTGCAGGGAAATAAAGCTGTTTAATGTTTTTTCCATGGGCTCTTCATAGAAATAAAGAGCTTGATCTCCAGGGACTCAGCAAGGCCAGAGCTTTCATCTCTTTCTATGGAGGGTTTCAGCCTCATCTCTTATTCTTGCTCTGCTCCCATCATTCCCCCATAGAAGGAGCATCACCAGGAGGCCCTGGTGGTCCCCAGCCCTGGAGCTTCAGCCCAAAGTGTCCCCTGAGGACATCCCTTGTGCCAGGTCCTCAGGGGTCCCCATCCAACCTCTCCAAGACCTGCAGAGCTCAGCAGGCTTGGCCATAGACCCCGTAGATGGTGGACACATCGCTGAGGAGCACCAAAGATCCTGACTCAAGGCTAAGTCATATTATTCCACCAGCTGATGAGATGTAATTTGGCAGCAATTCCGTATTACCCATAGGAAAAAAAGGGGGAAAAAAGGCAAATTACCCAGAGGAGGTGCAGAGGGACCTGCTTAGAATGCAGGAGCAGCCACAGTGCTGGTAATTAAATGAAGCTCAGGAGATGAGGAAGCATTTACAGAGCAGCTCCTTGGCCCTCAGAACAAAACTCACCCAGAAGTTTTCCACAGGAGAGGCAGAAAATTAACACATCTTGGTCTGACCCCATGGTTCCACTTCGTGGGCTTGAAGTTTTATGCTGAAATGAAACTTGAAATGTAATATTTATTGGCCAACATAGGGGTAGCTTAATGCTACGGTAACGTATAGATATAACAATATATCTATAGTCATGTATCTATAGTCATATTTCTGATCTATAGTAATATTTCTAATCTATACTGATATACCTATAGTAATACATTACTATAGAGAAATTACTATAGGTAAGGTGTATCTATAATAGTTCTAATCTATACTAACGTATTTATAGTAACACACCTTACCTATAGTAATATATCTATAATAATATTTCTAATCTATACAATTTATAGTAATACACCTTACCTATAGTAATTTCTCTATAGTAACATATCAATAATAATATTTCTAATCTGTACTAATATATTTACAGTAATACACCTTACCTATAGATATATTACTATGGAGAAATTACTATATCTGTAATATTTCTAATCTATACTAATATACCTATAGTAATACACCTTACCTATGGTAATATATCTATATATTAATGCTAATATATAGTATAAACCAGAGCCTCAAGCAGAGGCAGGAGGAGAAACCTCCTTTGGGAGGCAGAGCCTGATGTCTCCTGGGGAGGAACCTCCTGTAAGAGGCAGAACCAGGAGAAAAAGGGGCCAGGCTGGGATAAAGTGGTTTGGAAGCTGCCAGACCCCTCCTGAGATCCCATCCCAGCAGAGGCAAAGGTAAATTCACCCCAAAGGAGGCTCTGCCTGGACCGTCCCAGCCAGCAAAGAGGGGGGGAAATGCCAGAGCTTGAGACCCCCGCTCAGAGCCAGGGCTGGGGCTCTCCAGGGAGCCCAGGGGAGGATTTACAGCTAGAATTTACCCCCTGTTCCTCACAGGCTGCTGGTGGCTCCTGGAAACCCAGGCAGGTGTTGTGGGCACGGGGTTTGATGCCCAGGAGAAGCGGATGTGATGGGGCCACCACGAGAAGGGCTCTTAGACGACATTTGGTCCTTTCCCTCTGGTGACAAGAGCTCTTCCAAGACACATCTGAGTATTTCTGGAGGTCTTCTGGCCAACCTGCAAGGTTATAAAAGGAGCTGAGGAAACCACAGACAAGCTGGGAAGAGATTTCATTTGAGGTCAGCACAGGAGATACTTAAAATGAAATGTCCTTCTAGGGCTGCTTAGGGCTTCTTCCAGATGCCTCCTGCCAAGGAGGAGAAGATGACCCCACAATGAATTCCTACATGCTGGGGGGTGGTTGAACTTCAGGGACACCCTCCCCATCACCCATCATTTCATAAATAACCATCCCCTGGAGGACCTAGAGGAGCAAAATCCCCTTTTTTTAGGGGTCTGGTTGTGTTGCCCCAATAAAATCCCCTCCCTGGGCTGCAGAGGAGATAAATGGGGACCTGTTCAGGTAGCTCCACACCACCACATCTCCACCTCCCAGCACTGCCCTTGTCCCACCTCCTGCCCCAACCAGAGCCCCTGGGCTTGCTGTGAGGGTCTCAGAAGAAGAAAAACGAGTGAAAAGCAGCAAATCCTTGGGGTTTGCCCATCAAAGTGTCCCCGTGTGGGGTCATCAGAGCCTGGGAGGGAGGGAGGGA